>QRFJ01000272.1:290007-448145 GCA_006176705.1 Cocos nucifera | reverse complement strand
TGGACTTGAATGAATGTACATCATATGATAGGAACTAGGGTTTGGAGTTACCTTAATTCCCTAATCTGATCGGAGGCTCAAGATGTGAAAACCTAAATAGAAACTCTTTCTATTATTTCACTCTGCCATGGCCATGGGCTTTAGGACTTGATTCTCATGATCATCATAGGGCTGCTCCTCTACCACCGAGGTAGATAGATTCCATCTTGATGCCATCCAGTTCCTACAATGAACATGCTATAGCCAACATCACCTCAGAATTCCGTATGGCTAGGAGATCGAGTAACAATGTAGTCAAACTATAATACCCTCAAGGTGAACTATCGATGCACCTCAGGTCAAAGAACCAGACACACTACTGCAGCATCGAGTCAGTCATCGACAAGAAGGTAGACTTCCTAATGACTACTCGAGGTGGTCATGCTCAGTGCCCTCGTTCTCTAACGAGTATCTATACTCTTGCTCCAGTGTCTCTACACCGTAGACTCAAGACTCATCTACTAAAGAGAAGCAATTGTACACCAACCTTTCTGATCAATCACCATCCTCGTGATGATCCTATGGTCGGGAGCATTTTATGAGTTAACAATGATTATTCATGTCTTAAATTTTTAACTCTTAAAAATATGAATTATCATTACCATTAACTCAAAGGATGTATCACAGACACTAAATACACATATGTGATAGAAAATAACCCATTTTATTAATATTAGTCAAAATTATAATTTTGCCCCTAGAAGTGTATTACAAGTGTCAACCAATTCTGACTTCTAGGGCAGATATATCTAACACGAACTATATCCAATAGGGTTTGATTTCTCCATTTTGAAACTCCGTTGAGTTGAGGTATTCCTGGTGGAGTCCATTGAGAGACTATGCCATTTTTTTTGTGATAGTCTAGGAATTTTTGGCTAAGGTATTCAGCTCATCGAGCTCATCAGACATCAAGCCCAACATGTAATATCTGGCCTTATTATCTTCATCTATCCATTTTTTTAGAGATGCTCTCTGTTCAATAGATGGACGGACTGGTAAGATGGGAGGGTCCTGGTCCAAAACATGGGTTAACTTCTTGAAATCCAAAATGATTTTGTAGTTTCTGAGCCAATCTTTATAATTGGGTCCGGTCAGTCTATGTGTGTCCAGGATACGTGCTAATGGGTTGGACGCAGATATTTTTCTATAGAGAGTCAAAGATTCTAGTTAGATACTGTAATTATGACTTGACCAATTTATTTAAGGATTTTATTTTTAAACAAATTAGCTCCCACTATTTTCTTGGATCCCTACACTTTCTCTGTAGAGATGCAAAAATCTTCCATGATTAATGATTTCTAGTGGGTGGTGCGGTCTCACCAACTGACTCATCACCTCACCTAACAGTTATTGGTGATGGGTTAGCCAATGAGTGAACAACTCTTGTTCAATGATTCTCTAATCATGGTGCACCCAAACTTGGTCTCTAATTCATGAATCTCACCATATCCGAAATATTGATCCACTCCTTAGTTAAGTCAGACCCACCATTTGCATAGACTGGGTTTCCTAATTGAGTCTCTCACCGTATCCAGAATATTGAGCCCAACTCATCCTCCAGCCCATAGCATCCAATGCCTAATAGACATGGTTGCATCTTTTGGTGCAACTGAGCCACTGTATCCAGCCGAGAACAATCAACCCCGGGAAGGGCCCGCACATCTACAATGGTGGAAGACCTCAGACTTAATCTTTTCTTAGGGAGAATTGATTCAGGTCTCATTAAACTAGACTTGTCATAGTCATAACAATTATGACTAACCTAGTGGCATGGGTTAGCTCGGATTATTGACCACCTCAGATCAGAACTGTGTCAACAGATATGGCCAGGTAAGTGAGATCGGTGGAAGGAATATGCCATTAACTCGTACAAGAATGCATTCAGGTCGAGTAGCTTCCAATTAAAAACCAGTCGGTCGTATGTGCCAAACTTACCTTAGACACCAAATTATTGAGTCAGAACCAATTGGGTTAGCCTACAATCCAGACTCTAACCTCTGAGCCTAATTAGGTCTTGCTTGATCGTGACTCGATCTTGACCCAGACTTAATCCTATTAGGCTGGTCAATTTAAGCATTGTTGATCCCATCTAACCAACTCTTGATTCGGTTTGATCAACCGCTTAGACCTAATTGAGCTACCCAAGCCCGAACCCAGTATTATGAATATGTCTTAGATCTGAAATTCTCAATTTTAGATCTAATTAATATTTCATAATCTTAATTTTTAATTAAGTAGGGTTCATAAACAAAATATGCACAATAAATCCTAGGGTTTCAGGATCTAGGGTTTTGCAGAAAGTAAGTTTTGGATTTCTGATTAAGGACGAACACGCAGCACCCCTACACATCATAAGAACACCCCATCGAATGGAAAAGAGGGCCTTTAAACCCTTCTTCGTTCTTATGACCGGACGGCCAAGAGGAACGCCTTAATCAGGAACATGCAATACTACAAAATAGTTTTAGATCTATATCATATATCTCATATACAAATTAGATCTAATCATGGCATATTTTGCATACATCTCATGTATCGAATCATGCATATTTTTAGATCTAAATTATCTCATAATAATCTAAAAAATTAGATTTAAATTGATCTAATCAAAATAAATTCTAATCTAGATAATTATGTAGAACTATTCTACAACTAGTCTAGACATGCATCAATCATATCTCATATGATATTTAAAAATTAAATAATTTTTATTTACTATTTTTTAGATGTTATTATAACCATTATAATATCAAAAAATAGTAAATAAATAGATCTAAAATATGATTTAATCAAATTAAATTCAAAAATATGCAAGACTATTCTATAGAACTATTCTATTTTAGAACTAGTCATGCATATTTTCTAATCTTAGATCCAAATTATTTAATTTTAATTTTTTTCTGATTTTAGATCTGATCACATCTCATGTGACATCTGAAATCACTTATTTTTAATTAAAATAAATTTAAAATTAGATCTAAATACTTTTAGAACCTTGGCTCTGATACCAGTTGAAGGAAAATCCTGATTTTTCGGTCCAGGTTCGTTCAGATCTGATCAGATCAAGAGATATATTTCAAAAATTTTTCTCTTTGATCTAATCAGATCTGAAGATATTTTCAGATCTGATTCTTATTATTTTAAAATTAAAATAAAATTAAGATAAATTAAATCAAATTTAATTTACCTTGATTTGGGTAATCCTATTACCCGTTGATGATCCTGTAATGCAGCGGAAGGTTCTGGATCTAGCCACGCAAGTGCCTGGCCTCTACCGGTATCCACTCAGGCTGGATCTGGAGATCCTCTTCTTCTCTATCACATCTCCAAAAATTAGATCTGGATCTGATCTGGAGGATCTTCAAAACTCCTTTTGAAGATCAGCAGTCGTCCTTTGCAGCAGCGCAGCCTTCTAGCTTTTCAGTCGCCTTTCTTTGATCTGGATCGCACCAACCAAGAATCCAAAACCTTTTGGACGTGGAGAGGAGAGGGAGAAGGTGGGTTTGGCATGGAGGAAGAGGGGAGAGGCAGCCTTGGGGCATGGGAATTTTAATTCTCAATCATCAATCATACAATCTGAGTTGGGCGCAGGGTCTTATTTATAGACTGCTGTGATCCAACTCCTCTTCTTCCCAACCAATCACAACCCTTTGTGAAATCAGATCTAAATCTGATTGGTGGGAATAGAGTCCCCTGGATTCCTCCTTAGAGGGTGCCTAAGACCAGTCAAAGTTGGTTCTTAGGAGAACTCTAATTGGAATCCAAAAAGGAGATGGAGTCCCTGTCCAACAAGGGACTCCTAGGCGCCTCCAACTTGGGCACACGCCAAGGGTGGCGTGCGCCCTCTCCTTGCCAGGTTCTGGCAGGGGGACAGGCCCCCACCAGCTCTCCAATAGGTGCATGACATGTGGTCAAAAGTCAAAGTGTCAATGGTCAACATTTGACCAGTCAAAGGTAGACTTTTGACCAAAGTCAAAGAACAAGAAATGGCAGGTGACCAAAAATGGCAGGTAATGTCTTACAAAATAAGACAACCTTTTCTGACTTGGACAACCTCCAGTCAGACCATATGAAGGCCTCTGATTGAGCACAAACTCCTTTGGCTCAGTCAGGACAACTTATTTATGATAGTAAAAGAAGAACGTTAGGTTCAATCGAGTGCTAGCACGATTTTCCTTGAACCTAATTGAATCTCATTCAGATCAATTGAACTAGATCAGTTCAATTGATGATCACCAGATTCAAACCCTTGTTTGTGTGACCCAGTTAGGTTCAGTTCTGTATGGTAATGGGATATGTCATGATCTCTATCATCGACATCATCGAAACTCCTTTCGATGGATCAGAACTCTTCTGATTCGAACAGCTAGAATGATCGATCATCTAAATCATTCTAATTGCTCCCAAAATCCACCAGTGACACCTAGCAGTATATGGTGGCAACCCATCAGAGCTGAATGCGAACCTCTTGGTGCAGCTACCTGTGTGATTAAGTTCTTCTATCTTGAGCCCCGATCAGATTAGGGTTAAGGTGAACTCGTCAAACCCTAGTCTCTGTCATATGATGTAATCATTCGATTCAAGTCCAATGTGAAAATCTAAATAGAAACTCTTTCTATTATTTCACTCTGCCATGGCCATGGGACTTCTGGACTTGATTCTCATGATCATCATAGGGCTGCTCCTCTACCACCGAGGTAGATAGATTCCATCTTGATGCATCCAGTTCCTACAATGAACATGCTATAGCCAACATACACCTCAGGGTTCCATATGGCTAGGAGATCGAGTAATGGTGTAGTCAAACTATAACACCCTCAAGGTGAACTGCCGATGCACCTCAGGTCAAAGAACCAGACACACTACTGCAGCATCGAGTCAGTCATTGACGAGAAGGTAGACTTCCTAATGACTACTCGAGGTGGTCACGCTCAGTGCCCTCGTTCTCTAACGAGTACCTGTACTCTCGCTCCGGTGTCTCCACACCGTAGACTCAAGACTCATCTACTAAAGAGAAGCGATTGTACACCAACCTTTCGGATCAATCACCATCCTCGTGATGATCCTATGATTGGGAGTATTTTATGAGTTAATAATAATTATTCATGTCTTAAATTTTCAACTCTTAAAAATATGAATTATCATTACCATTAACTCAAAGGATGTATCACAGACACTAAATACACATATATGATAAAAAATAATCCATTTTATTAATATTAGTCAAAATTATAATTTTGCCCCTAAAAGTGTATTACAAGTGTCAGTCAATTCTGGCTTCTAGGGCACATATATCTAACAATATTATCATTTGAGATATTATATTTATTAATATTTATTAATATTATAGGTTATAATGGCACCGAAACACTATCTAGCTTTCACCCCCATCTTTTGGTGGGCTATGCGAAGCTCAGCATTTGAGCCACTACCGATGCTTACTCCATCTACTTTTGCATCGACTTCGGCTTCAGCGATATATACTCCTTCCATTGGCATATCTGAGCCTCTACCAACAGCTCCGTTGGCATCCTATGTATCTCCGACACAAAATTTGCCCATCGATCTAGCTCCACCGGCATCCGCATCACACAATCTCAATGAGAGTAGGTTTTCATTATGTCAATTATTTATTTATTTTTGGTATAGTTATTGCATACTCTTATATATTCATAATGTATTTTCATTGTAGGTGCATCATCCACTAGGATATTTTATGATCCCACACCCATGCCGCATGTGTAGAATCGCTCGCATCAGGTCATGGTGGAGTACGATCAGGAGGAGAGGCCAGTAGGAGAGGCTGCGTGAGAGATGTATTCCTTTTTTGGAGTGTTTATGAGATGGTCTAATATCATTCCAATACTGTCCGTAGACTGACGATTGATGGACGCTGGTGTTAGGGACTGGATGTGAGAGAAGATATGGATAAGTGTATCTTAATTATATTTATGCATTTGATATATTTACACTATGTTTGATTAGAATAATTTTGTAACTAATTTTTGATAACTTTATGTAGAGGAGGTATGACTTTTCAGATCATGAGAGAGCTTGAGATGCTCAACTAGAAAAGATTGAAAAGTTGTACCGAAACTACAAGATCAAGCTCCATAGAAGGTGGCTAGAGCACTATAGGGATACTGAGGAGAAGCTTGTTCCTTGAATCTAGGACTATCCCCCAAGTCAATAGGAGGGAATAGTCAGATATTGGAGAAGCCAGGAGTTTCAAGTTTAATTTATAATTTATGAATTTTTTATTACATTGATAAATTATATTTGATTTTAACTTATATGATTTAAATACTTTTTAGACTGCATCTCATTAGAATCAGGAGAACTGGGCTGCTCAGGAGTACACGCACACTCTCGATCGTGTCTATGGCCAGTCATATACATAGAGAGATAATAAATTCTGACTATTTAGTTTATAAGTTATTGAATCAT
Organism: Cocos nucifera; assembly: GCA_006176705.1. Taxonomy (NCBI): domain Eukaryota; kingdom Viridiplantae; phylum Streptophyta; class Magnoliopsida; order Arecales; family Arecaceae; genus Cocos; species Cocos nucifera. The sequence continues at coordinate 441,659 of QRFJ01000272.1, read as the reverse complement.
AGTTTTTTTGTATGTTTCTAATAAGCTGATTGATTGTTATAGCTGATGAGAGATGGGATGATGCCAAGCCATAGTAACATCTTTCAATCGAGTCGTACGGATAAGAAGGGTAGGTCGATGAAAGCTGCGATTAGAAGAATTTTTGTAAGTAATAACTGGAGTATGATTAATATGATTACTATTATAATATTTTTTATAACATTTATTTGATTTATAATTATAGGTTTAGTTAGACGAGCTTGCGAGGGAGGGCTCGATCACCTCTGACCCCCATGATCATCTATCTCAGGTCTTAAGACCTAAGCACTTTAGAAAAATTCATTGCAGGCCTAGACATACGCTAATGAGCTATTGGTCTCAGGTGAGTGTCTCCTCACATACTTCCGGGATCATTAATTGGGAGTAGTTTGATAAGGCTTTGACGTAGGCAACTCAGGCTCAAGAGCACCCATCACAAGCTGAGAAGCATGCATCTCAGGCCCAACAACATGCAGACCAGGCCTAGTAGTGGGTAGACCAACTATAGTGCATCATGTCCCTTATGGTATTACAGCTCTTTTCTTATCTTGGAGCTGATTTTTCGAGCATTCGGGACTTGTTGACTAGAGTTGCAACTCCTCTAGCTCTAACTCCAGCTCTTCTAGCTCCTACTACAACCCCTTTCGGTGATGATGAGATGCTCGAAGAAGATGATTTTGATTTAGCATATTTTTGATGTATTTTATTTTTATTTAAAAAATATTGTAACACAATTTGATTAGTAATATAATTTGAGTTTTATATGAAATTTTTGGTTCTTTCAAGTTTTAATTTGAGTAATTATATATTGAACTACGTCTATCAGGAAAGAAAAAATCAAAAATGGTAAATTTAATATTTTTTTATTTCAAAAGCCTATGGCAGTGGTTGAAAACCACTATCTCAACCGCTGGCCCAGCCATGCCAATCACTGCTATAAGTATGTACCAACCAGTGCTATTGATCTATAGCAGCAGTTCTGAAACTGCTGCCATAGTTTTAATTATGGCAGTAGTTAAGCAACAGCTGCTATAGACCTCTATAGCAGTGGTTCTGTAACCGCTGCTATATCTATTTATAGCAGTGGTTGAATAACCACTACTATAGATCAGTTATAGCAGTGATTATGATAATCATTGCAGAAACTACTGTCATAGATCTATAGTGATGACAACATTGGCAATAATTAAGTAATCGATGCCGTAGGATACGGCAGTAATTTTTTAGAATATGGTAATGGTTCTGAATCGCTGTTGTAGCCCTTTTCTGTAGTAGTATCTTAGGCCAGCTGTGTTGAGTCTATCTTTCCCACTCAAGGCTGTGCGGAAGAACTTGTGGCTGCTTTATCGATGGTGCATCCTGCAGTGCGGGGTTAGGCTACTGCATTGCCTGATCAGTCATAGTTAGATCTCTCATCCACTGGATCAGCAGGTTGAATTATTTAGTGCTAATGGCCGCTTCTAGCTGAGATGGTGGAGGCAGTACCTCGGTTGTTACATCTGGTGGTTGATCGGATTTTCAATATGCTTGGAAGTGGTTGCATTGGAACATCGTGAGGAAGCTCCCTTGCATGGCACCATGATACTCGATCTCATGCATGCTCCTTCTCAAAAAAATGGGCTTAGGATCTTTTCTTTAGTACCAATTTGTTGCTGCAGAATTTTGACTAAAGTTAGGGTGGCTAAAGTTAGATGGCGATCATAGATTTTCTATAGCAAAACCTGCAAAATAAGTTCTTGACCGAAGTTGACTCCAATGGAAACCCTCCAACGCTCAAGTCAGAAACTCTAGAATAGAGAAGAAAGAGCATACATGAGAGAGAGGCGTGTACATTAAGGATCCCTTTAAGGTCTCTATTTATAAACATAGGCAGGAACCATGCGGGAGGCATTATTTAAATCTATTTTAGTCGATTCGGATGTTATATAATGGAATTTCTGATCGAGATTCTCTAAATGTGGTAGTTATTGCTATCTTATCTACTTCATGGCCAACTATCGCGCAGCAATCACCTAATTTTGAAAAAAGGCACCAATTTAATGATCAATCCCTGTAGATAAGCAGGTTGGACTCCACCAAAGGATTTCAGATTAGCAAGAGTAATGATCGATTGAGATGGAATCGGCAGATGGCGAGATCAGTTGATGGCGGGATCGGCAGACGGTGGGATCAACTATCAAAGAAAATATCGGCAATCAACATTCTCCCACAAACTTCGAATTGGGAAATGCTAGAAGTTGATCGGAGAATGTAGATTGGTAGCGCCCAAGATTCTTCGAATCTTTGACTTCCTCATGTCTTCAGCTTGGAAGATATTTTACCCATAATAGTACCTATGGATCATCAAAATCTTCTCACATCTACCTTCATTGTGTCTAAAACTCATCAAACGCATAAACATATTACAAGACAATCAGAAAAAGTGTTTAAAAGATTCCAAACTATGTTTCATTTATATATTTGCACTAACAAATTTATGAATTAATTAATTATCACTAACACATAGCATCATTTATTGCATGTCATACATTTCTTAAATTACCTATTCTAGGATATCAAATTATGGGATTTTCTGATGATTCCTAGAAATTATTTATCTAAAAAATGATTGCATAAATAAAATTATTTTTACTATATTTTATTGATATAAAAATTACTTCAAAAAATAATATTAGAAAAAGATTACTATATTTGATTGGAAATAATCTTATATAGAAATATGAAAAAATTTATAAATATTTACTTCAACATCAAATAATTTTTTAATATTAAAATAGCATTATCATCTTCAATCAATTTTTATATAATAATTATAATCATATAGTCATTTGCATAATAATATCCGCATCTTAATTTTTTTGTAAAAACTACTTATTAAATAAATTTAGAAATATATTAAAATAAATTAAATGATTACATATATAATTTTATTGGAAATATTTTTAATTAAGTATATATTATCATCACTCAAAAATTTATTAAATATCAACCTCTCATGATATTTATTTTATCTTTTCTTTCTAAAAAATAAATATAAGATTTATCAATTTATTTATTATTTTTTTATTTTTTATATCAAATATAATAATCTAATGTGGCATTCTTTTTTCCATATCAAATTACTCCCACTCAAACGACCCCCCGGAATATTTGCGAATGTCATAACATGATTGGTGTAGGACTAGAATAAATTCGATCAACGTTACTTCCTCAGAATAATCTGGAGATCATCCGTATTTAACCAAGAAAGAATCGCGAATGTTTCAAGAGTTTTATAATCTGCTGCACGCTGTTGCAATTAATGTGACCATCTTCCCCTACAGGACCATACGTAAAATGTTTCAGACTTCCCGGAACAATCCTACATGATGCATTACTAACGAAACTTAGCTTTAATTCCCAGAATAGCCCTATTGATCTTGAAATTAAGCCATGCATGCCGGGGCTGGAAACCCCTCCCCATCATCATGCTGAGATCGATCACCCGCTCCGGAGCAGGAAGACGCTGAGTTCCTGAGCCGGGCTGCCCCGGGGATTGATGAGGTGGTACGACACCGAGTCCCTCGAGCCCACCACCCGCTCGTAGGTGGCCCTCATGTACATGAGCTCTCCTAGCTCCTCCCCCCCAGCCCCGGCCCCGACGTCGCCGGGAAATAGCACACCTGCTCCCGCCGACATCGAGCGCACCATCTCCAGCACCCGTCGGTCCTTCTCCGTCGGCCGCCGCCGCACCGCGTAGCCCACCTTCCGGCCGTTGCAGTAGGCCTTCCACGCGCGCCTGCCGCTCCGGTGGCACTCGAGGGCGACGCGGAGGAGGCCGGAGCGCATCTCGCGGGCGAGGAGTTGGGTGGGGATGGAGAGCTCGAAGAGGAAGGGCGGGGGGACGGTGGGATCGTGCTGGACGCAGAATGCGACGCGGCCGCGGCGGTGGCCGAATATGGTCCCCACGATGACGGACCTCGATGGGGACGACTGCGGTCGCTCGGCGGCGTCGATGAGGCTGTCCTCTTCTTGAGGGGCTTCTTCTTGGCGGTCCTTGAAGAGGTCGGCGGAGGAGGCGCTCAGCCGGTTCTTGACGGTGGCAGACGAGGAGGAGGTGCCGGGGGCGGCGGCGGAGGAGGCTTTGGCCTTCTTGGACTTGGGGTTGGTGGAGGAGGGGCTGGCGAGGCAGGAGAAGAGGGAGCGACGGAGGTAGTCGATTACCTTCATGATGGTTTCTTTGGAGAGATGGAGAGAGAATGGTTATTGCTCGTCGGAAGAAAGCAACGGTTAAGATTCAAGAATCCCAGGATGATAAACATTCGGCCTTTTGGCTCCACCGAGACGAGGCCGGGGTAACCGTTACGCCAGTATGTGCACGAGTACAGCTGGACTTTGAAAGTGGTGCTCTAATTTGGATTTTGGAGGAAAAATTACGCAAGTACTTGAATACAGCTGGACTTTGAAAGTGGTGCTCTAACTTGAATTTTGGAGGAAAAATTACGCCGGTAAGTACTTGAATACAGCTGGACTTTGAACGTGGTGCTCTGCTCGTATCCTTCGGATCCTGCGCTTCCGCTTAACGGACTTGGGCTGGCAACGTTTTGGGAAATATTCGTGCACCGCGGGCGGTGCAGCCTGCACGCACCGCCCCGATGATTGGCTCCCACGGGATGGAAAAACAAATTTTTTTTTTAGGCACCACAATAGCTAATCACCGTAGGGACTGTGCACGGAGCTTTACCATCCATGATATACAAAAAAAAAAAAAAAAAAATTTTTGATACTTTTTAAAACTTTATTACTAAAATATCCCCATTCTTAACTTATTTCCAAGATTACAATTTTAGGAGTTTCATCCATAATTTCATGGCCAAGTATCCCACCACCCTTGCCATGTGTCCCACCTCACCACATCATGTGGTAGGTGAGTTTGCCACATGAAATTATGCGGTCTTCAAGACATAATTTCATGAAATTTGTGTCTTAGAGTCACCATTTTATGAAATCGTGACCGAAAGTCACGATTTCAAGCCGTCTTCCTCCCATGGTCCCCCCTTGCTCCCAATTCTATTGACACTTCATCTCTCTCCTCGCCTCTGAAATCATCACTACTCTTGGTCCGATCACCCCCCATTCGGCCATGCTTTGGTTGACCCCACCTTCGGCCTCATTTCGATCGACCCCCCACCTCCGATCCTCCCCGGTCAACCCCCCACGTCTAGCCCCTTTTACCAACACTTCCCCTCTATCCTCTGATCGCCAGAATCTCCCTTACCCCAGTCCGACCCCCCATTTTGCCCACTCTAGTCGAACCCCCGCATCCGGCCCTCCTCAGTCGACCATCCATGATCGGCCCACCTCGGTCACTCCCCGATCGACTCCCCTCTGGTCCCTCCTCGGTCGATCCCCCACCTCCGGCCCTACCCCGATCCTTCCCCAGTCGACCCCCCATCCCGGTCACTCTCTAAGCAACCCCTACCTCTAGTTCCTTCTTGGTCGACTCCCACCTCTGACCCAACCCTGGTCCCTGCACCCTGGTCCTCTCCAATTGACTCTCCACCTCCGATCCGTTTCCAATCAACCCCCCACCTCCAGCCCGACCCCGATCGATCCCCAACCCAGTCCCTCTCCGATTGACCCCATACCTCCGATCCCACCTTGGTCGACCCCCCACCTTCGGTCCCACTTCTGTTGGATCACTCGCCTCCGACCTATTTTGGTTCATTTTCCTGTGATCATCGTCGTCCAGCCCCCATCTGGTCTGCTCTCCGCATCTTCAACCAGCATTGTTGTTCCCCACGGTAAGTCATCTCTAAGTTTTATTATTTATTTTATAATTTATTTTTAAAAGAAATAGTAGATAAGAAATACAAAAAAATTAGATCTAATTGGTAACTGGTCTTAGTTAATATAATGTTAAGGCATGATAATTAATTATAGTTGATCATAGTTAACTAATTATATTTTATTGAGTATACATGGTGTTAATCATAGTTAAGTCATGGTAATTAGTCTATAGATTGAGTATGTAAGATTAAGTTTTATTGTATGTGTGTTGATCTTATTCAACATGGATTTATTAATCCATATGCATGATAATTTATTCTAATGATGCTAAACTTATTCAATTTACTATATAGATAGTGTGAAATGGAAAAAACTGTTATCAATGATTCTATGGTTAAAAGAATCATATGAAATAAAATATATTCACCAACCATAGAAGGCTATTAGAATAAAATATGGAATGAAATTTGAGAAGTTGAAAGATAAGTTATATGAATCTTTTGGATATACAAAAGAAAAAAATAGAATAATAATAACATATAGATATCCTGTCGTCATACAACTAATAATGGTCAAGCATGAACCTATTCCGATTAATGACAATGATGATATAGAGATTATCTTTTCAAATGTAAGTTTGCATCCTTGTTTATCTGATGCCGAGTTGTATATTGATGTATAACTGATTGAAGATACTATATCTATGATGTATCTTAAATATAATAGCAAGCTTACGATATGTAAAGTAGCACATTCGACGGGTATGAATCAATCCTATGAGGAATTATGTGATTTAAGCATGTCAAATTTTTGCTCAAATGAGCTTTGAAAAGATGATGGTGATGATTTGTATTAAAAACTATTAATGTAGGAAAATGATTTTTTACAAAAATAGATAATATAAAAATTTTAGAACTTTTGAATCCATTAGACCAATGATTTATAGAGCATTTTTATAATTTTTCTTATGATGTCTTTTTGAGTTCTCTAATTAAGGTGCAAAACATAAATAAGCATAGATCATGAAGAGACTTGACTCAACTATAATCCATCAAGCATTGTGCTTTATCCTATCAAGAGACTCTCCTTTCAACTTTTTCTCTTATGTTACCTAAGTATAGGCTATGAAGGGACTCAAACCCAATTATAACCAATTAAACTTTTCTACAAGAAAGAAGAGGAAAAGATTTATAAAATTTTGAGCCTTCTGCCTATTATCGTCCATGCATCAAATCAAGCATAAACTAAAGGATTAAAATCCAACTATAGTCCATCAAGTCTTTTAACAAGAAGTTATGAAGGAAGAAGGGCTCTAAATATTAAAAGCATAAAAAAATTCAAAGAAAAAGACTTCTAATTATGATCTAACTTCATCGCAAACTCTAGAAATTTTGCTTAGCCAAACATGATTTTATTAAAAGTTAATAGATCCATAAAAAAAATAAATAAATACTATACTACTTACTGAAATTTAATATTACAGAAATTTAAAGGATTGCAGAACTAAAATAAAAGAGCAAAAAAATTAAACTATTCTAATACTGAAATTAAAGAGTTGGCAAAAAAAAATTAAAAAAGAAAAAAGTAAATTTTATTGCTGGAATAAAAAGTTTTTGATACAAAACTAACTCCTAAGTTATTAATAGGGTTTGGAGTTGAAATAAGAAAAAAAAATGTAGAACTTTCTCTAGTCGATCTTTTTCTGATTGACTCTCTTTTTTGTATCAGAAGAGTAAAAAAAAAATAGAAAAAAGATGAATAAAAAATTTAAAAGATGGATATTTCTATATGTCATACGGACTCCTATAAGAATTATGATGTGAAGAGAATTATAGGTGTAGTAGGAAAGAAAATTTTTTTGTCTTAGCAATATAGAACTAAAAATATGAATAAGAATTAGAAGATGGGTGAATGTGATTTAAGAGTAAGAAAAAATAAAATAATCAGTTGAGGCTCTAAAATAATTTTTAAAAATATAATTTTTTTTTTATTTTTCTTTTATTTTCTGCGTTAGTGTCCACATTCATGCCCGCGTATCTTTTCGTTGGCTTTTCGTGTCCCAGATTGTTTCCACACGGACAGCACTTCGTACTTGCACGAGCCCATCATCCTGCGTGGCCCCTTCTTCCACGCGTGAAGCCCAGCACCAGTAGCCTTTTTTTGTCAAATGGTCCACCATGGACCACTCCTTGTTTTGGTCCACCATGGACCAAGTGGGGGAGAAAAGCCTGTAAGCCACGTACCCTTTTTCATGTGTTCTTTTCCCACCCTCCATTCGGCATGAACCAGCCAACAGACTACTAGGTCCCAAGCCATTTAGATTTTTTTTTTTTTTATCCATTGGGTCCTTATTATGCATCCATGTATTTTTTTTGTATTGTGACAAGTTTGAATTTGGACTCAAACTTTATTTACATATATCGTTACTAGTTAGTTTATAATTAAATCTTTATAATTAATTATTTTTAAAAAAATCATAAAAAGTATCAAATATAAAATAAAAAAAATTAAATAACATATATTCTAATATTTTTTATATTATATTTAATATATTCATCATATCTTTCAACTTGAACTTTACTCATCCTCGAGTAAAAGAAATATCGATATCCAATACTAGCTTTTTTTGACATGAATGTTCATTTAAATAATTTTAAAAGTAAATGATATTCACCTAGAAAATTATTAAAACATGCCATTAGGATATTTAGGCTATCTGATAGAATGATTGAGTAAATAACATAAAATTTTTTAAAGCTTTTTCTTAACTTCCTCCTATTTTTATGCCTGGATCATCTAACTCTAAGATGGGCCAGTGGTTTTGCATTCACATATCTATTCCTTCAAATTTTTTTTAATAAAATACAACCCATGCAATGTATTGATCATTTAAGCTTTCTATTTAATCCTTGTAATAAGCGTTAGGCCAATGACTTCCAAACCAATTGACTTTAGAACATTAAGTATAAAATACTTCTTGAGCTTATTGACTTAAGTCAAACAGGCTACGGATTAAGACTTGGCTATATGATAATTTTTTTCATATTGCTCACTTTTTTATGCGAATATCATTGTTTACTTAAGCAATGAAATCCGATTACTCAGTAAAAAATTAATATTTTTTTTATAATTTATAAAAAAAACTGTATGCATCAATATATTTCACTTATATCCATAAAAGATCAACTCACTTTAGATATTAATACGGAAGGTTAGAAATGCTTAAAAATAAATTTTTATTCTAAACTCGGTCTTTTATTGAATTTTATTAATATGCAGTCCCTTAAAACTCCACAACTTATCTAAAGTATGCATCAAATGCTGCTAAAATGTCTAATATTACTCAGGTCTGAAGCATAGTCAGGTATCAATACATTTATAAGTGCAAGGTTTAAAGTAAAGTTCAAAGTTTATCTCTCACTCCCCAACTTATTCTACATTGTCTTCAATAGAGTAAAGAAACACTACAAGAAAAAAAATAATTAGTTATGCAACAAAAGCATAGCTAAATCCCAAAAAAATATCACAAAATATTTCTACCGATGTAAAATACGTTGGCAAAAATACATCAATAGAAGTGCCATTGTTGATTCAATTTGCTGATGTTTAAATATTTTTGTTGGAAGAAGAAAGTTTTATCGATGTTTAATTAAGCATTGTTGATTATATTTTTTTATGTTTAGTGAAACATTAAAAAAAATTAATAATATAAAAATAGTTAATTTACCTATACCATAGAAATATTGGCAAAATTAACTTTACCAACGTAAATATTACGTCGCCAAAATTTAATTTTATCTATGCTTATCAAGCATCACAAAAAGTAATTAGTGATGTAAGCTAATCATCACCAAATAAATTTTTAGCGATGCTTAATTAATGTCAGTAAATTATTGGCAATGCAATAGAAGTGTCGCTAATGGCAGGGCTTTGCCTATACTTATTTTATATCGCTAATTTCTACGACACAAGAGAAGCATAGGTAAATATCTTTTGCAACGTAAATTTATGTTGGTAACTTTTGAAGCATCACTAATGATGGCACGTTGGGCCGCCTCTTTAGTGATGCTACTTTAAATTTATTAGCATCGCTAAAAGGTATTATCTATATTTTTTTGCATCACTAATTATTTTTAACAAAAAAATTCAATTACTTTGGTGCTTATTTTTTAGAATTTTTCTTATAAAACCTGCAGACAAATAAACATATAATATATACACTATCTTCTTCATTTACATATGCCAAAATCAAATTTATTTCACTTTAAAATATCTATATAAAAAAATCATATAAAATGTCATGCATACAACTGATGCAAAAAAAGTATATATACAATCATAAAGGATGTTATATAAAAATATATGCATCCAAACAAAATAAAACTCCATATGTTAAGCTACATATCATAGACCTGTCATAGATTAAAAAATTAAGTTAGCATACTAATTATTTACTAAATGATAAAAATATATTAATTAAAAATAATACTGGTCAGAGAAGGACATCCATCATCATTATCGATGGAGTCCTAATCATAGACATCAACAGAAACATCGAAAGTTAGTGGAGAAGATATATGGCAATATAACTCATCGAGTTTCATCCTAAATGCTGCAAGCTAGGATGAAAGCTCGGCATTGATTTGTCGTAGCTCCGCTATCTCTTTCTGATGTCTCCTCTTAGTCTCAACATGTTTCCTCTTCACCTCATGTAGATAAGCATCATAGGAAACATGTGCTGCTCTAGAGGAGCTTGGGGCCACAACCCAATATCCCAACCCTGTAATATAGCTAGATCTTCTACCAAGTACTTCATCATAGATATTGTCATCTATGGATGGGATGGAGCCCTCAGCAGGGGCTGGGATCGTATCACCATCATCCATTCTTAATTAAAGATAAAAATAAATATAGTCAAAAATCTAAACTTAATAATAAAATTGAAACATGGAACTTAATCAATTAATACTCACATGCCTCTCCCTAGTCCTAAGAAGCCACTCCCCTGTCATCCGATGATGGGTCTTCTTATAGACGTCAATCCACCTGGACAGCTATCCTATCTCGATGTCCCTCTAAAATTTATGAATGTAAATACACAAACATAGATATATTCTGACAAATCATTAAAGATGTATGCATGTGCACTTATCAACTCATACTGATACTACGCAAATGACCTTGATCTGCCATAATGCATCACTGTGAGCCTCGACCAGCTCTGTGAGGCCTTTTAGCAAAAGGCCTAATAAGCAAATACAATCAAGATATTAGTGAGTATATTACAAAATCACATCAATTCAATAATTCATATTTTTATTATATATAATAGTTATTCTCAGTATGCAAGATTCTCGTATCTAGTACATAGGAGATCTCAATCGGGGCATGAAATACTCCTGTGTGGTGTCTCACGTGCCATCATCGCCCCATGTGCATGGAAGACCTCCATCTAGTGGCTATGGAGCTCATATCTGAATCTCCTAAGTAACCTCCCCATATACCTAAGAATAGCCTCCCGCACACATTGGGTATCAATCTCCTCGATATCAAAGTCATATTACAAAAATAATATATAATATATGAGATTAAAAAATTAAAAATTAATTATAATTACTAAATAAATATAAATAAATAAAAAATTTTATATTTAAAAAATATAACATAATTTTTATTTAGTTACCTACAAATGATCGAGAAGGATTTGCTATTGTAGCCTCATAACTCTGTGCTAGTCGAACAACATCAGGAGAGCATACGATCGGATAATAATACCAACTTTGCATACATGTGGATCCCTGATGTGGTGCTCAAATCGCATGATATATCCCAATAGGATGACAACCCTCATCCTCTCCCCGGGATGTACTCTCCTCCACTCCTCTAGCTTCTTATTTTTGGTGGCTCTATGAGTCTACCTAATCATAGTATCTGCAGCAAAATAAAAGCTTAAAATTAGTTATTTATATATGATAAAAACTTAAAGCAAATGTAATACAAAAAATTATAATATGTAAAATCAACCTGTCGTGGTAGAAAATGATGTGCGTACCTTGATAGATAGCTGTTGAGATGAAGAGGTTTCGACATCTCCATATTGGTCCCTCCTATTAGATCGTCATCCTAGTGGCATAGCTTAAAATTAGTTATTTATATATGATAAAAAACTAAAGTAAATTAAATGCAAAAAATATAATATATAAAATTAATCTATCATGATAGTAGATAATGTGACTATCTGATCAGAAGATTACTATTGAGATGGAAATGCACCGACATCTCCATATGGGCCTTTCCTCTAAGATCATCCTCCTAGTGGCATGCCTATATCAAACAACATATTAGAATAATATAATATTGATAAAAATTCTATCAATAGTAAATAATATATGAAATATAAGATATATGTGACTTTTTTTAAAAATATATATTATTATTCAATGTCTGTATCTTCATCAGGAGGATTATCAACATCTTTATCATCATAATCCATCAATGTATAATCTTCCTTATCATCATTTATGAAGTTGTCATCATTATCATCATAATCCTTTGACATGTTTAGATTTAATTCACCAATATCAATATTATCAGATTGTACATCATCCCTAATTAGAGGAGATGTGCTTCCAATGTTGACACTGCATGGTCCCAAGTCATCTATATTCTGTTCATCCTAAATGAAATCCTCATCTATTTCTATCTTGGAATGAATATGTATGTCATAAACACTCTTAGTGTAATCCTTTGTACAATATGCCATTCATGCTTATATCTCATATACTTTAGGTATATTACCTGCTTTGCTTGACTAACAAGTATGAAAGAATCAGATTGGTATCATGTTCTCGCAAAGTTGATGCTTGTGAAGTATGCATCTTTATGAATACCCATCCTATTATTGCTAGCATTGGGGTTAAATTTAGCTCCGATCGAAGTCCTCTAAGTTCTAGATGACGATCCTCTCAACAACAACCTTTGATTGCAGGAAGTCCTAAGAGTAGCTGAATTTCTCCACCGCAAACATCGAACTCCTTTCAGTCAGGCTTCATTCAGATGGATTCTTATCCAACCGAATTCTTTCGTGATAGGACATATCTCATTAACCTTGCATCAAAACTTTGTCCAGCTGAATTCTTCCATTCCCTCATGGATAGCGGCCGAATTTCATTATTCCCTCCTAACTATTATAGATCTAACCAGCTTGCACCATGTATGTTGATCGGATGAATTTAAATAGTGAAAGGACCTTATCATCAGCACGAATCTGATTTCCAACCCAAAATAGCAACCACTCTACAGTGAGTCACAGCACTCCTTCAATCCGAACACCAGGCCGATATTGAAGGTAGCAAAGCTTCTAAAAATAAAGTGTTCATCCATCAATCTCAAAGCTAGCTGAACTCTTTCAGAAAATCTGGTGATGATTTAGAAAGTTCGCTGATCTCTTCTCCAGCCTCCAGCTTGAAAACTTCCATCAATCCCTGATCGATTTCGAAGATAGACAAACTCCTCAAAGTCAACCAAACTTTTCAAAACTCTTAAAGGCAGCACCAATAGAGTTCAACTAGCTAGAGGTTCACTACCTACTATTCACAAGTCGATCTCCAAGTTTGACCCACCTAGCTTCAAGTTCATCCCAACACGCGATCTGCTAATAAGTGCAGAAGTTGCATCCAAACTCCAACAAATAGAACTCAACCACCTACAAGTCACGACAAACGATATCCCACTCTCTATAACAAACTTCACATGGTCCAAACGACTTACTAGCATTCTGTTATGACTGTCACTTTAATTCTGTTATAGGCTCTGCCTATATAAGAAATCCTCCAAATACGTTTTCTCTCTAAGCCCTCCACTCTACTCTCAATTTTTTTGAGTACTCCATTCTTATTGGCTAGAGAACTAACTTGACCATCGAAGGATCCTACCAGAGCCATCTACCTCTGGTTTGGACTTTGCCTTGCAGGTCTCATTGATGACCTCATCTTCATTAGCTCTAATAAACTCTAGCATCAGCACCATTTTCTGCACCAACATAATTGGCACTAAAGCAAGGGACTTTAGGCTCTTGTTCTTAAAGGAGTATCCAGTTGAGTTCATCTTCTTCCTATTTTTTGATTTTTATCTTTTTTTTTGATTTCCCTTATTTGTCTGCTTAAAAACTATGCTTGTATAAACTCTTCATCCAATCAGTCGCCTCAACTTATCGGGCACAACCTCCACTAGAATGAGCTTTGACTTCCTGTGGAAAGTGAAGGGAAATCCTGATTTTCCGGTCCAGGTTCGTTCCAGATCTGATCAGATCAAGAGATATATTTCAAAAATTTTTCTCTTGATCTCAATCAGATCTTGATATGTTTCAGATCTGATTCTTATTATTTTAATAAATAAAATAAATAAGATAAATTAAATCAAATTTAATTTACCTGATTTGGGTAATCCTATTACCCTGTTGATGATCCTGATTGCAGCGGAAGGTTCTGGATCTTAGCCACGCAAGCGCCTGGCCTCTACCGGTATCCACTCGGGTTGGATCTGGAGATCCTCTTCTTCTCTATCACACCTCCAAAAATCAGATCTGGATCTGATCTGGAGGATCTTCAAAACTCTTTTGAAGATCAGCAGTCGTCCTTTTGCAGCAGCGCAGCCTTCTTGCTTTTGATCGCCTTTTCTTGATCTGAATCGCACCAACCAAGTCCAAAACACTTTTGGACGTGGAGAGCAAGGGAGAAGAGTTTATGGCATGTGGAGAAGGAGGGGAGAGGCAGCCTTGGGGTGTGGAAAATTTCATTAGAATTAGGGTTGGGCGCAGGGTCTTATTTATAGACTCTTGTGATCCAACTCCTCTTCCTCCCAACCAATCACAACCCTTTGTGAAATCAGATCTAAATCTGATTGGTTGGAATAGAGTCCCCTGGATTCCTCCTTAGAGGGTGCCTAAGACCAGTCAAAGTTGGATTCTTAGTAGAACTCTAATTGGAATCCAAAAAGGAGATGGAGTCCTTGTCCAACAAGGACTCCTAGGCGCCTCCAACTTGGGCTCACACGCCACCCTGGGTGGCGTGCGCCCTTCTCCTTGCCAGGTTCTGGCAGGGGGACAGGCCCCCACCAGCTCTCCAATAGGTGCATGACATGTGGTCAAAAGTCAAAGTGTCAATGGTCAACGTTTGACCAGTCAAAGGTAGACTTTTGACCAAAGTCAAAGAACAAGAAATGGCAGGTGACCAAAAATGGCAGGTAATGTCTTACAAAATAAGACAACCTTTTCTGACTTGGACAACCTCCAGTCAGACCATATGAAGGCCTCTGATTGAGCACAAACTCCTTTGGCTCAGTCAGGACAACTTATTTATGATAGTAAAAGAAGAACGTTAGGTTCAATCGAGTGCTAGCACGATTTCCTTGAACCTAATTGAATCTCATTCAGATCAATTGAACTAGATCAGTTCAATTGATGATCACCAGATTCAAACCCTTGTTTGTGTGACCCAGTTAGGTTCAGTTCTGTATGGTAATGGGATATGTCATGATCTCTATCATCGACATCATCGAAACTCCTTTCGATGGATCAGAACTCTTCTGATTCGAACAGCTAGAATGATCGATCATCTAAATCATTCTAATTGCTCCCAAAATCCACCAGTGACACCTAGCAGTATATGGTGGCAACCCATCAGAGCTGAATGCGAACCTCTTGGTGCAGCTACCTGTGTGATTAAGTTCTTCTATCTTGAGCCCCGATCAGATTAGGGTTAAGGTGAACTCGTCAAACCCTAGTCTCTGTCATATGATGTAATCATTCGATTCGAGTCCAATGTGAAAATCTAAATAGAAACTCTTTCTATTATTTCACTCTGCCATGGCCATGGGCTTCTGGACTTGATTCTCATGATCATCATAGGGCTGCTCCTCTACCACCGAGGTAGATAGATTCCATCTTGATGCATCCAGTTCCTACAATGAACATGCTATAGCCAACATACACCTCAGGGTTCCATATGGCTAGGAGACCGAGTAATGGTGTAGTCAAACTATAACACCCTCAAGGTGAACTGCCGATGCATCTCAGGTCAAAGAACCAGACACACTACTGCAGCATCGAGTCAGTCATTGACGAGAAGGTAGACTTCCCTAATGACTACTCGAGGTGGTCACGCTCAGTGCCCTCGTTCTCTAACGAGTACCTGTACTCTCGCTCCGGTGTCTCCACACCGTAGACTCAAGTCTCATCTACTAAAGAGAAGCGATTGTACACCAACCTTTCGGATCAATCACCATCCTCGTGATGATCCTATGGTCGGGAGCATTTTATGAGTTAATAATGATTATTCATGTCTTAAATTTTCAACTCTTGAAAATATGAATTATCATTACCATTAACTCAAAGGATGTATCACAGACACTAAATACACATATGTGATAGAAAATAACCCATTTTATTGATTATAGTCAAAATTATAATTTTGCCCCTAGAAGTGTATTACAAGTGTCAGCCAATTCTGGCTTCTAGGGCACATATATCTAACAATCTCCCACTTGTCCTAAAGCCAATTGGCTACAAGTCTAAGTCCCATCTTCTCAAGGTGGGCTTCGATCTTCTGCTGGCCCAACGGCTTTGTAAGTGGGTCTGCCACATTATCTGTGGAGTTGACTCTCTTGACCTCGACGTAACCCTTCTCGAGGTAATCGCGGATGAGGTGGTATCGCCGCTCAATGTGCTTGGATTTCTGGTGAGACCTCGGCTCCTTAGCAAGGGCTATGGCGCCATTGTTGTCGCAGTATAGAGGAATGGCATCTGATGGCATTACTCCAATTTCTGCAGCAAACTTCTTGTACCAGAATGCTTCCTTCGCAGCCTCTGATGCAGCGATATATATTCTGCTTCCATGGTGGAATCTGCTATCACAGTTTGCTTGGAACTCTCTTCCAGCTGACAGCACCACCATTGCACACAAACAGACTCCAGATGTCGACTTTCGATCATCTATATCGGACATGAAATCCGAGTCTGTGTATCCCTGGACTTGGAGTTCTCCATTACCAAAGACCAACATCATATCCTTAGTTCTTCTCAAGTACTTAAGGATACATTTCACAGAAGTCCAGTGTTCTTCACCTGGATTTGACTGATATCTGCTTGTGACACTCACAGCATGGGCTATATCAGGTCGTGTACATAGCATGGCATACATGAGGCTCCCTATTGCAGAAGCATAAGGGATCTTGCTCATGCGTTCTATTTCCTCAGGTGTGCTGGGGCACATCTTCTTGGAAAGATGAATACCATGTCTGAAGGGTATTAATCCCCTCTTAGAGTTTTCCATACTAAACCTCTTTAGTACTTTCCTCTATGTACATCTTCTGTGAAAGTCCTAGCATCCTATTCGGTCTATCCCTATAGACCTTAATTCCTAGAATAAAGGATGCTTCACCTAGGTCTTTCATGGAGAATTCCTTGGACAACCACATTTGACTGATGTCAACATGGGAATATCATTCCCAATAAGGAGGATGTCATCCACGTACAATACGAGGAAGACAACAGCGCTCCCACTGACCTTTTTGAAAAACACATGGTTCCTCTTCATTTTTGATGAAACCAAACTTTTTGATCACATCATTGAAACGAGTGTTCCAGCTCCGAGATGCTTGCTTAAGTCCATATATGGACCTTTGCAGCTTGCAAACCTTGTGATCAGTATCACTGGATGTGAAACCTAGCGGCTGTTCCATATAGATATCTTCCTCAAGATATCCATTTAGGAATGCCGTTTTCACGTCCATTTGCCATATTTCATAATCGAAATAGGCTGCAACAGCAAGCAATGTGCGGATGGATTTTAGCATAGCCTACTGGGGAAAAGGTATCCTGATAGTCAATGCCTTCGCGTTGACTATAACCTTTTGCCACTAGTCTAGCCTTGAATGTCTCCACATTCCCATCTGCACCAATCTTTCTCTTGAAGATCCATTTACACCCAATAGGTACTATACCTTCTGGTGGATCTACCAAGGTCCAGACTTGGTTTGAGTGCATCGAGTCAATTTCTGACTTGCATTGCCTCTAGCCATTTCTCGGAGTCGATATCTGATATCGCCTCGTTGTAGGTTTTGGGATCATCACCATGAGCACCATTACCTATGAGGAACATTTTCCTCTACTTCCTCTGAAATAATACCTAAGTATCTTTCAGGGGGACGGAAAACTCTTTCCGATCTACGAGGTGGAGGAGGTAGTGTTCTTATTGGCTCAACCTGATTTGGTTCCAACTTGGTCCTTAGCTCGTTCTGCTTGTGAGACTTTCTCATCAAGCTTAATCTGCTTTCCAATGCCGCTATCTTGAATAAACTATTTTTCAAGAAAGATGGCATGTCGACTCACAATCACATTGTGGTCTTCTGGAATGTAGAAATAGTATCCTAATGACTCTTTAGGATATCCTATGAATCGAGCTCTAAAGGACCTAAACTCTAACTTGTCCGCTTGTTGTCTTTTGACATGAGCCGGACAACCCCAAATTCTGAGATGACTCAGACTTGGTTTCTTACCGTGCCATATCTCATACGGTGTGGTAGGAACGGTTTTAGAGGGAACCCTATTCAGTAGATAAGATTGAAGTTAACAATGAATGTCCCCAAAGAAAATCAGGGAGGTCTGTGAAGCTCATCATGGATCGAACCATATCCAATAGAGTCCGATTTCTCCATTCTGAAACCCCGTTGAGTTGAGGTGTTCCTGGTGGAGTCCATTGAGAGACTATGCCATTTTCCTTAAGATAGTCTAGGAATTTCCGGCTAAGGTATTCACCTCCTCGATCTGATCGAAGAACCTTAATGGGTTTTTCCAGTTTGTTTTTCTACTTCATGTCTGAATTCTTTGAACTTTTCAAAAGCTTCAGACTTGTGTCTCATAAGATACACATACCCATACCTAGACAGATCATCGGTAAAGGTAATGAAGTAGACAAAATTGCCTCTAGCCGGCACATCAAATGGGCCGCACACATCAGTATGTACTAGGGCAAGGAGATCTGTGGCCCTCTCCCCATGTCCAACAAAAGGGAGTTTAGTCATTTTGCCTTGAAGACAAGATTCACAAGTTGGATATGACTCAAAAGTCAATGGACTCAATAGCCCATTTTTCTCCAATTTGTTGATCCTATCTTCTGCTATATGACCTAATCTCAGGTGCCATAGATATCTGTCGTTTGGACTATCCCTAGGTCGTTTGGCATTCACGTTTTGCTCGATAGTTAAAATAGGTACATCAATATGTAGCTGATAAAGACCATTAATAAGGAAACCATTTGCAATTTTATTTCTTTCATAAAGAATGTTACAATGGTCCTTAAAGAAGGTGATCACATAACCTTCTTGTGCTAAGCATGAAACAGAAATCAAATTCCTGCTAGCTGCAGGCACATAATAACAGTCTTTTAAAACTAAGTCTAAACCAGATGGTAATCGAAGAGGGTATGTTCCCACGGCTACTGCAGCAACTCTTGCTCCATTACCGATGCGTAGGATCATGTCTCCATCCCTCAGCCTCCTGCTATCCTCAAGACCCTGCATAGAAGTGCACAGATGAGCACTAGAACCAGAGTCAAGCACCCAACTGGATGCAGAAGAAACCGTAAGGTTAGACTCAATAACGAGCATACCTCCAGAAGGACCTTCCTTCTTGTTCTTCAGGGTGGCCAGGTAAGTAGGGCAGTTCCGCTTCCAATGGCCGTCGCTGTTGCAATGGAAACACTTTCCTTTGCCATCGGACCTTTCTTCTTCGGTTCTGCCTTCTTCTTCTTTGATCCTTCCACCTTTTGCTTTTTCACAGACTTCTTTTTCTTTCCATAAGACTTTCTTTTGGAAGAAGTCCGTTCCATAGCAAGAACTGAGCCTTTAGAACCTTTCATAGAAAGCTCAGCGGTAACCAGCATATTCATTAACTCGGCCAAGGAATTTTGAAGTTTATGCATGTGGTAATTCATGATGAATTGCCCATATGCATCAGTCAAGGATTGCAGAATAATATCGTTCTGCAGGTCCAAGTCCAACTTCACACCGAGCTTCTCAAGCTCTTCCATGTCCTTGATCATTGTCAGACAGTGATCTTGGACTGACTGCCCATCACGCATCTTAGCCTTAAAAAGTCATTTTCGTGACTTGATATTTGGCTGCGCGACTCTGTTCACCAAACATCTCCTGCAGGTGAGCCAACATTTGGCGAGCAGTCCCGATATCTTCATGTTGGCGCTGGAGCTCATCAGACATCGAGCCCAACATGTAATATCTGGCCTTATTATCTTCGTCAATCCATTTTTCCAGAGACGCTCTCTGTTCAAGTGGATGGACGGAGCTGGTAAGGTGGGAGGGTCCTGGTCCAAAACATGGTGTTAACTTCTCTGAACCCAAAATAATTTTGTAGTTCCTGAGCCAATCTTTATAATTGGGTCCAGTCAGTCTATGTGTGTCCTAGGATACGTGCCAATGGGTTGGACGCAGACATTTTTCCTGTAGAGAGTCAAAGATTCTAGTTAGATACTGTAATTTTGACTTGACCAATTTATTTAGGGATTTTATTTTTAAACAAATTAGCTCCCACTATTTTCTCGGATCCCTACACTCCCTCTGTAGAGATGCGAAAATCTCCGCGATTAATGATTTCTAGTGGGTGGTGCGGTCTCACCAACTGACTCATCACCTCACCTAACAGTTATTGGTGATGGGTTAGCCAATGAGTGAACAACTCTTGTTCAATGATTCTCTAATCATGGTGCACCCAAACTTGGTCTCTAATTCATGAATCTCACCGTATCCGGAATATTGATCCACTCCTTAGTTAAGTCAGACCCACCATTTGCATAGACTGGGTTCCTAATTGAGTCTCTCACCGTATCCGGAATATTGAGCCCAACTCATCCTCCAGCCCATAGCATCCAATGCCTAATAGACATGGTTGCGTCTTCCCGGTGCAACTGAGCCACTGTATCCAGCCGAGAACAATCAACCCCGGGAAGGGCCCGCACGTCTACAATGGTGGAAGACCTCAGACTTAATCTTTTCTTAGGGAGAATTGATTCAGGTCTCATTAAACTAGACTTGGCTTAGTCATAACAATTATGACTAACCTAGTGGCATGGGTTAGCTCGGATTATTGACCACCTCAGATCAGAACTGTGTCAACAGATATGGCCAGGTAAGTGAGACCGGTGGAAGGAATATGCCATTAACTCGTACAAGAACGCATTCAGGTCGAGTAGCTTCCAATTAAAAACCAGTCGGTCGTCTGTGCCAAACTTACCTTAGACACCAAATTGTTGAGTCAGAACCAATTGGGTTAGCCTACAATCCAGACTCTAACCTCTGAGCCTAATTAGGTCTTGCTTGATCGTGACTCGATCTTGACCCAGACTTAATCCTATTAGGCTGGTCAATTTAAGCATTGTTGATCCCATCTAACCAACTCTTGATTCGGTTTGATCAACCGCTTAGACCTAATTGAGCTACCCAAGCCCGAACCCAGTATTATGAATATGTCTTAGATCTGAAATTCTCAATTTTAGACCTAATTAATATTTCCATAAACTTAATTCTTAATTAAGTTGGGTTCATAAACAAAATATGCACAATAAATCCTAGGGTTTCAGGATCTAGGGTTTTGCAGAAAGTAAGTTTTGGGTTTCTGATTAAGGACGAACACGCAGCACCCCTACACATCATAAGAACACCCCATCGAATGGGAAGAGAGGGCCTTTAAACCCTTCTTCGTTCTTATGACCGGACGGCCAAGAGGAACGCCTTAATCAGGAACATTCAATACTACAAAACAGTTATAGATCTATATCATATATCTCATATACAAATTTAGATCTAATCATGGCATATTTTGCATACATCTCATGTATCAAATCATGCATGTTTTCAGATCTAAATTATCTCACATAATAATCTAAAAAATTAGATTTAAATTGATCTAATCAAAATAAATTCTAATCTAGACAATTATGTAGAACTATTCTACAACTAGTCTAGACATGCATCAATCATATCTCATATGATATTTTAAAATTAAATAATTTTTATTTGCTATTTTATCAGATGTTATTATAACACTTATAATATCAGAAAATAGTAAATAAGAAGATCTAAAATATGATTTAATCAGATTAAATCAAAGACATGCAAAACTATTCTATAGAACTATTCTATTCTAGAACTAGTCATGCATATCTTCATAATCTTAGATCCAAATCATTTAATTTTAATTTTTTCTGATTTCAGATCTGATCACATCTCATGTGACATCTAAAATCACTTTATTTTCTAATTAAAATAAAATTAAAATCAGATCTAAACAATTTTTAGAACCATGGCTCTGATACCAGTTGAAGGGAAATCCTGATTTCCCGGTCCAGGTTCGTTCCAGATCTGATCAGATCAAGAGATATATTTCAAAAATTTTTCTCTTGATCTCAATCAGATCTTGATATATTTCAGATCTGATTCTTATTATTTTAATAAATAAAATAAAATAAGATAAATTAAATCAAATTTAATTTACCTGATTTGGGTAATCCTATTACCCTGTTAGATGATCCTGATTGCAGCGGAAGGTTCTGGATCTTAGCCACGCAAGCGCCTGGCCTCTACCGGTATCCACTCGGGTTGGATCTGGAGATCCTCTTCTTCTCTATCACACCTCCAAAAATCAGATCTGGATCTGATCTGGAGGATCTTCAAAACTCTTTTGAAGATCTGCAGTCGTCCTTTTGCAGCAGCGCAGCCTTCTTGCTTTTGATCGCCTTTCCTTGATCTGAATCGCACCAACCTAAGTCCAAAACACCTTTTGGACGTGGAGAGCAAGGGGAGAAGAGTTTATGGCATGGAGGAAGGAGGGGAGAGGCAGCCTTGGGGTGGGAAATCTCTAATTCATTAGAATTAGGGTTGGGCGCAGGGTCTTATTTATAGACCTCTTGTGATCCAACTCCTCTTCCTCTCAACCAATCACAACCCTTTGTGAAATCAGATCTAAATCTGATTGGTTGGAATAGAGACCCCTGGATTCCTCCTTAGAGGGTGCCTAAGACCAGTCAAACTGGATTCTTAGTAGAACTCTAATTGGAATCCAAAAGGGAGGTGGAGTCCTTGTCCAACAAGGACTCCTAGGCGCCTCCTACTTGGGCTCACGCCACCCTTGGCGTGCGCCCTTCTCCTTGCCAGGTTCTGGCAGGGGGACAGGCCCCCACCAGCTCTCCAATAGGTGCATGACATGTGGTCAAAAGTCAAAGGGTCAATGGTCAACGTTTGACCAGTCAAAGGTAGACTTTTGACCAAAGTCAAAGAACAAGAAATGGCAGGTGACCAAAAATGGCAGGTAATGTCTTACAAATAAGACAACCTTATTCTGACTTGGACAACCTCCAGTCAGACCATATGAAGGCCTCTGATTGAGCACAAACTCCTTTGGCTCAGTCAGGACAACTTATTTATGATAGTAAAAGAAGAACGTTAGGTTCAATCGAGTGCTAGCACGATTTCCTTGAACCTAATTGAATCTCATTCAGATCAATTGAACTAGATCAGTTCAATTGATGATCACCAGATTCAAACCCTTGTTTGTGTGACCCAGTTAGGTTCAGTTCTGTATGGTAATGGGATATGTCATGATCTCTATCATAGACATCATCGAAACTCCTTTCGATGGATCAGAACTCTTCTGATTCGAACAGCTAGAATGATCGATCATCTAAATCATTCTAATTGCTCCCAAAATCCACCAGTGACACCTAGCAGTATATGGTGGCAACCCATCAGAGCTGAATGCGAACCTCTTGGTGCAGCTACCTGTGTGATTAAGTTCTTCTATCTTGAGCCCCGATCAGATTAGGGTTAAGGTGAACTCGTCAAACCCTAGTCTCTGTCATATGATGTAATCATTCGATTCGAGTCCAATGTGAAAATCTAAATAGAAACTCTTTCTATTATTATTTCACTCTACCATGGCCATGGGCTTTCTGGACTTGATTCTCATGATCATCATAGGGCTACTCCTCTACCACCGAGGTAGATAGATTCCATCTTGATGCATCCAGTTCCTACAATGAACATGCTATAGCCAACATACACCTCAGGGTTCCATATGGCTAGGAGACCGAGTAATGGTGTAGTCAAACTATAACACCCTCAAGGTGAACTGCCGATGCATCTCAGGTCAAAGAACCAGACACACTACTGCAGCATCGAGTCAGTCATTGACGAGAAGGTAGACTTCCTAATGACTACTCGAGGTGGTCACGCTCAGTGCCCTCGTTCTCTAACGAGTACCTGTACTCTCGCTCCGGTGTCTCCACACCGTAGACTCAAGACTCATCTACTAAAGAGAAGCGATCGTACACCAACCTTCCGGATCAATCACCATCCTCGTGATGATCCTATGGTCGGGAGCTGTTTATGAGTTAATAATGATTATTCATGTCTTAAATTTTCAACTCTTGAAAATATGAATTATCATTACCATTAACTCAAAGGATGTATCACAGACACTAAATACACATGTGTGATAGAAAATAACCCATTTCATTAATTATAGTCAAAATTATAATTTTGCCCCTAGAAGTGTATTACAAGTGTCAGCCAATTCTGGCTTCTAGGGCACATATATCTAACAGACTTATGGAATTGGTACAAGTTAGACATCAATGTGCTTGATTGAATGAGCAGAGCATGGCGGCTGACTGAAAAAAGAGAATACCTTTGATTTCCAGTCCTGGAGAGTTTCTGCTCCTCTCCAGCTAGCCATACTTTAAAATCCACGATCGAGATGATATTCTTGATTGAAAACTTCAAGAAATAAATCGACGGATTGAGAAACTCCACCATGTCATCTCAGCATGCCATGACAATATCTGCACCGACCCTTCTTCTCTTCTCGCATCATGTAAGAGCCCATCCTACCAAACTTTAACTTCTCCAATTTAAAAGTTATGATAGAACCATCGACCCAGTCGACTACCTCGAAGCTTTTAGAGCTATAATGCCGCTCCATGGCATGCCTGACGCCATTCTGTATCAAGATTTTCTCTCTACTCTAAAAGGAGCAATAAGAAACTGGTACTCGAGCCTCAAACTAGATACCATCTTTTCTTTCGACCAACTAAGTCATTAGTTTATAGCTTATTTTATCAGCAGTCAGTGTCAGAGATAAGGTTCGGACTCTCTTATCAACATCAAGCAGAAGAAAGGAGAGTCCATCCAAACTTATGTCAGCCACTTTAATACTACTGCTCTGGAGGTCTGAAACTTGGATAAGTTTGTTGCAATGGTCATACTGAAGGACGACCTTCAGAAGAATGATCTCCTCTTCTCCTTGGGGAAGAAGTACCCATGAAATTTTGTCGACTTACTAGCTCAGGCTGAAGGCTACGCTTGAGTGGAGGAAGTCTTTAATCCAAGAGAATCTAGCAAGCCTGCAATTGTTGAAAAGCCGAGTGAAGCTCGACCGTGCTCTAGAATCCCTCCTAAGCGTAGACGAGCTTGGACTTCACCCCAAGCTCATTGACAGAAAAGCCCAGATTGAAGGGCACGATGGGGCTTCCCATCTAGAAGGTTTCACAACTACGTCCCTCTAAATGCTCCCAAGACCCAAGTGCTGATGGAGATAAAGGAGCAGTTGCTAAGACCAAAAAGAATGTGGACTCACCCAATCAGGCATAAGCCTAACAAGTACTGCATTTACCATCGTGACCACGATCATGATATTGAAGAATGTATTTAGCACCAAGATGAGATCGAGGAGCTAATCAGGAGGGGATAACTAGATCGATTCCTTCGACATTGGTCGAAAAGGAGAAATGATCGATCAACAGCCTTGCCATAACCTGAACCACCTCAAAAAGATGAGCCGTAAGGAGATCATCCTCCACTCAAAATCATTAATACC
Source organism: Cocos nucifera (assembly GCA_006176705.1). Classification (NCBI taxonomy): domain Eukaryota; kingdom Viridiplantae; phylum Streptophyta; class Magnoliopsida; order Arecales; family Arecaceae; genus Cocos; species Cocos nucifera. The sequence goes on along the minus strand of QRFJ01000272.1, from coordinate 415,930 downwards.
ATAGCTGGGGGACATCGATAAGGAAAGACTAGTGGATCTATAGAAATAGTAAAGAGGTAGAGGATTGAAGAATCCATCATTTTCACTAAAGAAGATACATAAGAGGTTCAATTTTTATATAATGACGTGGTTGTAGTTATTTTAAACATTATTGATTATGATGTATGCCATGTTTTGATTGATAATGAAAGCTCTACTGATGTTTTATTTTATGATGCATTCTCTAAAATATCTATACCCGACCATCGCATGGGGCCAATAAGTTTTTTGTTAGTAGGATTCACCGACAATGTAGTACCGATTGAAGAAATAATCACCTTATCTATTATGGCAGGTCAGTATCTAAAGCAATCAAAGATCCAAGTTGACTTCCTAGTAGTAAAAGCTCCATCAGCTTACAATGTAATTCTTGGCCGACCTGGTTTGAATGCACTCCAGACTATGGTTTTGACTTATTACTTGAAGATGAAATTTTTGATAAACTATAGGGTAGAAAAAGTTAGAGGAGATCCAGCACTGGTGCGACACTGTTACACTATAGCCCTTGCAACGAAAAAAGCAAGCAGACTCCTATCCAATGAATGAACTTGATATCCATGATGATCTAACTGAGGAATGAGAGAAACCAATCGACGATCTTATTGCAGTACCTCTGAATGATGGAAATGTAGATCATACTATTCAAATTAGCTCCAACTTAAGCTGAGAGGTTAGAAGGTAGCTCGTTGCTTTCTTATAGAAGAATGCTAATGTTTTCGCTTGGGTACCTGCAGATATGCCCAGGATCAGCACTGAAGTAATGAAACATCGACTAGGGGTGGATCTCAAACATCGATCGATAAAGCAAAAAAAATATAGTTTTGCACTAAAGTGGCAGAAGGCTATTGCAGATGAAGTCGACAAACTACTCAAGGCCAAGTTCATCTAAGTGGTGTCCTATCTGGACTGGATTACAAATGTCATCTTGGTTGAAAAAGCAAATGGCCAGTGGAGGATGTGCATAGATTTTATAGACTTGAATAAGGTTTGTCCAAAAGACAACTACTCCTTATCCAGAATTGATCAGTTGGTGGATACGACCTCAGGCCATGAGCTCCTTACATTTATGGATGTCTTCTCTGGTTATAATCAAATCCGGATGATACCAGAAGATGAAATAAAAATTGCTTTTATTATTGATCGTGGCCTTTATTGTTATAGGATCATGTCCTTTAGGCTTAAAAATGTAGGTGCAACCTATCAGTGTCTGATGAATAAGATCTTTAAAGAGCAGATCGATCACAATATGGAGATCTATGTGAATAATATGTTAGTCAAAAGTCGATCTTTAATAAATCATATAACTAACCTTGAGGAGACCTTCGACATCCTTCGGAAGTATAAGATGAAGTTGAACCCAATAAAATATACTTTCGAACTGACTTTAAAAAATTTTTTGGGATTTATGATATCGAGACACGACATCGAAGCGAATCCAGAGAAGATCAGAGCCATTCAAGAAATGACTGTTCTAAAAATAATAAAAAAATCTAGTGCCTTATAGGCAAAGTTATGGTCCTGAATCACTTTGTCTCAAGATCAACGGAGCATTGCATGCCCTTCTTCCAAGTACTCAAGCAGTCCAAGAATTTCAATTGGACTCCTGAGTGTTAGCAGGCCTTTGAAAAATTGAAAAATTTTCTAAGCTCACCCCCTCTCTTTGCCAAGCTTGAACTTGGCGAAGGACTATTCCTATACTTGGTCGTATCTCCTACAGCTATTGGAGCACTTTTGGTTAGAGAAGAGGCCAAAGTGTAGAAGTCGATCTACTATATAAGTCGAGTTTTGAGAGATGCAAAAACAAGGTATACCAAATTAGAAAAGCTAACTTATGCTTTGTTGATTGCAGCCAAGAAGCTCCGACCTTATTTTTAGGGGCATACAGTCACACTTCTCACTGATCAGTCTATCAAAGTAGTTCTTCATCGACCTAATACCTCTAAGAGAATAGCTAAATGGGCGATTGAGCTCGTCGAGTTCAACATCAATTTTCAACCATGATCATCTATTAAAGCTCAGATATTGGCTGATTTCATAGTAGAGTGCACCATTCTGGATCCCATCGAACCTGAATAGCAAGAAGTTTATACTTCCAATTCTTAAATGAACTTCATTGAAGAAAGAACAGACCTTCCTGAGAATTTTTAGGCATTGTATGTAGATGGTTCATCTAATACTTTAGGAGAGGGTGCAGACCTAATTTTAATTAATCTAGAAGGAGTTATTGTTAAATACGCACTATGCTTCGAGTTTTCTGCAATAAATAATAGGACTGAATATGAAGCTCTAATTGCTTGGTTGAGAATAGCTAAAGAATTAGAAGCAAATCATGTGAAAGTCTATAGCAATTCTCCATTAGTAGTGGGGCAGGTCAATGGTACCTATGAAGCCTGGGAGGAAAGTATAAAGAGATACTTGAAAAAAGTGAGCCTAACTTTAGCCTTCAGTAGCTTTGATATTCAGCAGATTTTCAGAGCAGAAAATACTAGGACTGACCTCCTCTCCAAATTAGCTACTTTGGCTTCAAATGAATTACCAAAAAAGATCTTCTTTGAAGTTCTGCAACACCCAAGCTCGAAAGAATCTCAAACTATGATGTAGGTCGATCCTGAGCCCAGCTGAATTGATCCACTTATTTTATACCTTAAAGATGGCACACTCCCGAGAGATCCAAAAAAAGTTTGAAAGTTGAGAAACCAAGCATCTTGTTATATTCTATATGAGAATAAGCTATATAAGAGGTCATACTCCTTACCACTTCTTAGATGCCTTTGATCCTCTGAAGCTGATTATGCAATGAAGGAAGTCCATGAAAGTGCATGTGGAAATCATCTTGAGGTCAGATTATTGTCTTACAAACTGCTTCGTCAAGGATATTACTAGCCAACTATGTAATAAGATGCCACTAATTATGTGAGAAAATGTGATCGTTATCAGAGAAATGCCAATATTCAGAGATAACCAGCTACACAACTTACACCCCTAAGTGCTCCATGGCCATTTGTACAATAGAGGATGGATATACTTGGACCACTTTTCATAGCATCTGGACAATAAAAATTTCTTCTAGTGGCTATGGATTACTTCACTAAATGGATGGAGGCCGAACCTCTAGCAAAAATTACTGAAGCTAAGGTGTAGGATTTCGTCTGGAAGTCAATAGCTTGCAGATTTGGCCTATCTTAAACATTGATCACTAATAATAGGCACTAGTTTGCAGAAGCAAAATTTATCAAGTTCTGTGATGGTCCAAATATTTTTTACCATTTCACATCTGTTGCTTACCCTCAAGTAAATGGCGAGGCCGAGGTAACCAACAGAACTTTGCTTTAAGGGATAAAGGCAAGACTTAAAAGAAAAAAAGAAACCTGGGTGGATGAACTCTATCATGTGCTCTGGGCTTATAGAACCATCCAAAGATTGCCAACTGGAGAAATCCTCTTTGCATTGGCCTTTAGAATAGAGGCATTCATCTCAATTGAACTTGAACTTTTTTCTGCACGAGTTGAAGCATTCAATGAATAAAGCAACTTAAAAGACCTTAAGGCAAATCTTGATCTGTTGGAAGAAAAATGAGAAAAGGCTCAGATTAGAATGGTGGCTTATAAGCAAAAAGTAATCCGCTATTACAACTCCAGAGTTAAAACTAAAGTCTTCAAAGTTGGAGATTTGGTGCTGTGAAGGGCTAACATCTCTCAACCATAAAATTAAGAAAAGCTTGCTCCAAATTGAGAAGGCCCCTATGAGATTGTGAAAATTGTCCGATCAGGAACATATTATCTAAAGGAGCTTAGAGGGGCTATGCTCCCATGACCATAGAATTTAGAAACTTATAAATATACTATAAATAATTTTATTTTAATAAAATTCTCTTACCTTAAATTATTGTCTTCGGTGCAAAGTTATGCGATGATAGGAAATCATTCAATTGAACTTTATTTTCAAATGAAGTAGAAGACCTCTGGTTATTTAAAATAGGAGGTAATGGGGAGAGGCTCTCTCAACGGCCCTTTTGTGCTCCGATAATCTTGTTAGGAATAGAAGGAGGATCTCATCCTAATAAGGAAGATAGCCAACCATGTCAGGAATAGGATGAGGACCTCATCCTGATATGGATAAAGACCCCCATGGGGGATTGAAGGCCTTCGATTATTTTAGACTGAAAGTAATGGGGAGAGGCCCTCTTAATGGTCCTTTTATGTCCTGACAATCTTATTAGGAATAGAAGAAAGATCTCGTTCTAATAAGAAAGATAGTCAACCATATCAAGAATAGAAGGAGGACCTCATCCTGACATAAATAAGGACCCCTATGAGGGATTGAAAGCCTCCAATTAATTTAGATAAGAGGTAACGAGAAGAAACCCTCTCAATGGCCCTTTTATGCCCTAGCAACCTTATTAGGAATAGGAGGAGAACCTCATCCTAACAAGAAAGATAACCAACTACGTCAGAAACAGGAGGAGGACCTCATCCTGACATGGATAAAGACCCCCATGGAAGATTGAAGGCCTCTGGTTATTTAAGACAGGAGGTAATGCTAAGAGGCCCTCTTAACAGCCTTTTGTGGCTCAGCAATCTTATTAGAAATAAGAGGATGACCTCGTTCTAACAAGGAAGATAGCCAACTACTTCAGGAATAAGAGGAGAACCTCATCCTGACATGGATAAAGACTTCCATGGGAGATTAAAGGCCTCCAATTATTTAATATAGGAGATAAAGGGGAGAGGCTCTTTCAGCAGCCCTTTTTGTGTCCCGACAATCTTGCTAGGAGCAAGAGGAAGACTTTATCCTAACAAAGATAGTAGTCAATCATGTCAAAAATAGGAGGAAGATCTCGTCTTAACGTAGATGAAGATCCCATGGGGATTGAAAGTCTCTAGTTCCTAAACAAAGGAAAAATTATGGATATAAAGACTTCTGGCTCATAGACATTTTAAATTAAGTTTAAAAACTCTTGTTCATAAACAAGGAAGATAGATACAGAAGACAGAATTGAAATTATTATTTCGAGATGATGTCAATACCAGGCACAATAAGAGAATAAAGAGAATTAGAAAGCATCAAACAAAAGTGAAACATAGGAAGGTAAATAAAAGAAATATCATCTCATTAAAATTAAAGTTCATTACATAGGTCTTTAAGACCAATTATTAAAAAAAAGAAGAGAAAGATGAAGTCCTATTCAGAATTGAACTTCAGACTACTAGCTCCCACCATCACAAGGGAGTGCTTCAAATCTTGTACCTTCTCCTCGAGTTCTCACCTCGCTGCTAAACTCTCGCCTAGCAATTTCTAAGATCTCCGAAAGTCCTCTGCAACCTCCCTTAGCCTCTTCCTTAGAGCAGCTAAATCAGCCTTGACGTCTTTCATGAAATTTTGCTGGTAGACCATTTAAATTTTTAATTATTGCAGTTTGGCCTTATCCTTCACATACGCAGTAGAAACTCCTCTAGAGTGCCCCTCAGGGAGAGAAGCTCACCTGATTCTCTACTTGAACCAGCCCAAGCTCTATCGGCTAATTGCTTTTGAAGCCGTGTAACCTCGACGTTCGCTATATGGAGCTTCTTCTTATAGTCATCAATCTATTCACACCAACCGATCTGATAGGAATTGTATGCCTTCTTAGCATCATCCAACTACCTTTGAAGATCGAAGAACTTCTTTGACTAGTCCCAGCTGAATTCCACCTGACTCTAAACCCAGGCCGAGCCTTTCTCCAACTGTTTGATCATGTCTTTCGCTTCATGGAGTTCGACTTCAAGAAAATAAATCTTAGCTATCAAAGTCCAAGATTTATTATCGGCATGCTTCTTAATTTCTTCGAGCTCCTCTTTTAAGTGATTCTTCTTTTCGGTATACATCTTAAAGTCTTTTTTGCATGCCTGGCGAAGATGATTAATTTCCACAGCAGCCTCAGCATAGTTTTTTTTTTTACTTTTGAAGCACATTCTCAATTTTCTTCAATTTCTTACTCAACTGATGGACTTCTTTCTTTAATTTCTTATTAAATACCTTCAAGGGGACTCCTTGAGGTATGGGTTCTACATTGACTAAAGACTGCATTTGATGAACAAAATGCCATGACACGAAGGTATGACAAGAGAAAGGAATTTACTTTCATTAATCAAAATATTCTAAGTATAGGAAAATGGCAAAAGAAAGAAAGAAGAAAAAAATATAACTATTAAAGACCTCCAACCTCTAGACGAGTTCGGCATAGCTTCGGTGGCCCCAGATCCTTGAGCAAGCCCAGATGTCATGGTAGGAGGCTTGGCATTTGGGAGGTCGGCAGTAGCGTTGGAGGGTCTGACTTCATCATCAGAAGACTCTCCTCCTAAGAGCTGAGGTCAAGCTCGGAAAACTTTTCGACCATATTTTTTTGGCAGAGCTCGAATCCCTTGATGAAGGCCATTTTGCCAAAGTCAACTTTTATATCCTTCATCTCCAAGGAGGCCTTGAAGTCTTGTATCACTTGATCCTTGGCCTCCAAAATTTGCCTCAAGATCAGCCTCTTCCTCTCTTTAATCTTGGCCTCGACCTTCTTCTTTTTCTCAATCTCCGAGGCCAACTCCTCCTTTTCCTTCACTAGGGCCTTTTCAGAGTTTCGGATCGCCTCTTGAAGGCCCCCAATTTCGGTCAATTTCTCTTTGAGGAGGTGACTGATCTCGGCCTAGTGTTCCTTACGAACTTTCGTTGCCTCCTTCATTTAAAGATTAATCGCCTTAATATTGGTGATCAGTTGATGACCCATCTGCAGGAAACAAAGTGAGTTATGCTAATAAAAGAGCATGCGAGCAAGTTAAAGAAAAGAAATGAAGTGGTTACCTCAAGGAAGTTCCCAAGAGAGTCCTAGGTGCACTGCTCAAAATAAACATCGACGATCCTGTCCATGACTTTGGGCAGGGTGCATCCATCGATTAAAGATTTGACCACCTTTTGGTTTTCAAAAGAATTTTCTCTTAGATCCTCGTCATCACCTTTGGATCCATTGGAGTTTGCTTTGCGTCGAACCTTTCTAGCAACTGACTTCTTCTTCTTCTTCTTTTCTACTCTCTTTTTCTCCTCGGTGGGAGGTTCTAGAATTTAGACCTTGGCAAGAGGATTGGGGGACACAGGAGGCATGGTAGCCTCAGTGGTGGTGGCAATCTTGATGGCAATAGTGGTGCCAATAGATGTAGTGGAGCTTGGAGCATCGACCCATGCCCTCTTGGAGGTCTCGCTAGGCATGCCACCCCTTCTTTTGTGAGTCCATAGCTTCTTGGAAAGCCACCTAAGTTCTTTCGAATCCATGTCTACAATGATGAAAGAGTTACCATTAGAAAGAAAGACAAGAAAGTCATTTATAAAATTTAGAATTATACCTACTAGATTGAAGGCACTTAAGTCGAGATTGAACAAGGTTTGATCCTTTATCAGTTCAAATAGAAAAGAAGCTCGATAATCCCTAAGTGTTTCCTCTTTTTCTAACCTTGGAGCTCGACGGACTGAGTCTCTCAGATGTCCTCAAGAAAGAAGTCTTAATTTTAAGACCAGGCAAGAAATATAGAAGAACTTTTTCTTCTAGTTATAAATAGAAGAAGGAGCATCTTTCAGTAGTCTCTTCTTGCCGAACTAAAGAGAAAGGTACCACCAGTTCTTAACAGTGGGATTGTTGTTACTATGGCTGCTCACAATCGTAGATCTTATCTCTTGCATGAATCTGGGTGTTAATCCAGCAAATTGAAGAAGATCTAAGAAAGATGAGAGAAGCTAGGTTTTTGGCGTTGGAACTAGAGAGAAGAGAGAAGAGAGTTAGGGAGAAAAGCTCAATTGTATTCCAACCTTATTGTAAAAGTTACAATATCCTGATTTATATACCCTAGAGTTTTCACATGAATCCTAATAAATCCCAGCTCAAAAACTCCCCTAGGCTAACCCAACCCATACATGAATTAGCCCCCTTAAGATCTTTTTGAACCAGACCTTAAGAGCCCTAGGATTAATCTAGACCCTAGCCCAAAATAGACCATTGCGTAACTCTACCCACGCACTGAGCCAGCTCAGTCTCAGCACTGAGCCGGCTAAATTTCACTGGATTGGCTCAGTCTAAAACTGAGTCAACCCAGTCCTATGCTGTGCTAGCAGTCCTGAATGCGTAGCTCTCTATTTGCTTGTTCTCTAAGACTTAGCCAATCCTATTTTGGACTAAATCAGCTAACCTATAGAAAATCTTTTTTCTACAGCCTTCAAGCTTTGGCTTTGGTTCCTTGCTCCACCTTGTGTCTCAGATCTTCGAAGCACCAACCAAGCTCCTTGAGGCCCTCAATACCTGAACCTCAAGCCTATGAAGAGCTACATGTCGTCTCCATCCTAGGACAACTTCTGTCCTAGCCCTAGAACCATACCTATCCTAGCCTCCTTGGAGCCCTCACCCTAGCTCCGCCCATGGCCTCCTAAGGCTTGGGAGCACCACACCACCTACAATCTCTACCTTGGTGCGCCCAAGCCTTGGCACACCTGGCAACATCCTCCTGCACGATCCCGCTATCCCTGCATGTCCTGATAGCCCCTCATGCTCACTTTGCCATTATCATTCTTCTTCAGCTGCTGAGCTTCCTTTGAGACCTTTGGGATGACCACCTCCACCATTGAAATCCTTGGCTTGTTTCTCTGCACTATCTTTGGAATTGTCAGTATCCTTTTACTTGACAACTGCATCACTTGTCCTGAACTTTCTTGAAGATCATGCCATATTTTTTTACTGGCACTCACCGCATATCCTGATGCTCCATCTGACATTGTTCCCTTAGAGCCATGCCTGTCTCCCTGCACAATTCTCTCCACTTGGATCTGTATAGCCCCGACATTGGTGCTGGGATATAGGTCCTCCCTCTGCATCCCTTTACTCTGAACCTGTGTCATAGCTTTCTCCATCCATGAAGCCACCTCTATCCGATGCTCCACCTGGAGGTGAAGTCTCTCTGATGCCGTAGAAGCCGATTCTATCTCCGAGTCCCCCGAGGCCAACCACCTAACACTGTACTATTGGTCCTATCGATGTACCTCAAACACTGTCGCTGCCCCTTCAGACCCTCTGCACTCTACAAATCTATCCAAAATCCTCTTAGATACACTGCATCCTATGGGCTCCTCTGAGACCACCAAGATTTCATCTGAATCTTCACTTTCAGCGACTGTACTAATGAAATCCGAGCTTTCTCCTTTCTTGCACTTCTTCCAAAGCGAACACTCCCGCTTAAAGTATCCTACTTCTCCACACTTGAAGCATCTCTTAGACCCCTTACTGCCCCTTTGTTCGTCCTTCTTCTTCCCTTTTCTGTGCTTCTCTGAAACCACAAGACTCTCCTAAAAGATCTCCCTCTTCGTCATCCATTTCTGCTGCTCGTTGGATCTGAGCACTGATACGATCTCCTCGTACACCAGTGTCTCCTTACCATACAGCAAAGTTATCACCAATGGATCGAAGCTCTCAGGTAGCGAACATAACAATCATAGACTCTTGTCCTCCTCTTCTAAATCCACCCTTATATTGAGCAAGTCCATGCTCATTCGGTCAAACTGCTGAATATGCTCCACAACATCCTCATCCTCCTACATTCGAAGACTGTACAGTTGCTTCTTCAGCATCAACTTATTGCACATGTTCTTTTTCATGTACAACTACTGTAACCTCGACCATAATCCCTTAGGTGTTCTCTCTTCCAACACACCATACAAAATCTCATCCACCAAACAAGCCCTAATCATGGCACATGCCCTTCTCTTCAAGGACACCCACTCCTTGTCTATCATCTCCCCCGACCTATCCTCCAAGGCCGAATCTACCCTCATCTAAACCAGCAGATCCCCCACCCTTACCATCCACATCATGAAACTTTTTTTTTTATCAAACTTCTCTAATCATATCTTCAACCTGCTGCTCTCCATGATCAATCCAAATTAAATAACAGCAAATAGGTAGATCTGAGAAATACCTTAACTAGGGATGGTGGATAGTAGCCCTGTGATCTCTCTCTTCCTTACGAAGCCTGGAGAAAGCCTTTTGATCTGAATCTCGCTGCTGATCTCTACTGAAAATTGATCTTCTTCCTCCTCCACGCTCAACCGGGCTTTGATACCAATTATTGTCCCTATGATTGCTCGAAGCCACAGCCATAGATCCAATCTCTTGCATGAACCTGGGTGTTAATCCAGCAAACTAAAGAAGATCTAAGAAAGATGAGAGAAGCTAGGGTTTTTGGCATTGGAACCAGAGAGAAGAGTGTTAGGAAGAAAAGCTCAATTGTATTCCAACCTTATTGTAAAAGTTACAATATTCTGGTTTATATATCCTAGAGTTCCCACACGAATCCAAATAAATCCTAGCTCAAAAACTCTCCTAGGCTAACCCACTTCTTAAACCAGGCCTTAAGAGCTCTAGGATCAACCCAGACACTAGCCCAAAATAGATCCTCATGTAACTCTGCCCGCGCACTGAGCTGGCTCAGTCTCAGCACTGAGCTGGCTAAGTTTCACTAGGTCGGCTCAGTCTGAAATTGAGCCAACCCAGTCCTATGCCGTGTCAGTAGTTTCGAACGTGCAGCTCTCTATTTTGCCTATGCTCTAAGACTTAGCCGATTCAGTTTTGGACTGAGCCGGCTAACCTACAGAAAATTTTTTTTCTATAGTCTTCAAGCTCTGGCTTTGATTCCTTGCTCCACCTTGTGTCCTAGGTCATCGAAGTACCAACCAAGCCCCTTGAGGCCCTCAATACTTGAACCTCAAGCCCGTGAAGAGCTACATGCTACCTCCACCCTAGGACAACTCCTATCCTAGCCCTAGGACCACACCTATCCTAGCCTCCCGAAAGCCCTCACCTTGGCTCCACCCATGGCGTCCCAAGGTTTGGGAGCACCACACCACCTATAGGGATGGCATTTAAAAGTGAAGTAATTTCAGAATAAAAAGATAGTAAGATGGACTTTGATAGAAATATGAAAGAAACCTTATAATAAATCTAAAGGAGTTTGGAATCATGGAGGCTAAGAAAATGTTCAAAAAATAGAAAAGAGCAATTGCAAGAGGAAATGAAAGCCGCAATCTATCATGGAAGGCTTTCAAATACAAGCAAAAATAATCCGGAGGAGGAGCGCAAGCTCGGCCTCTTAACCTAAGGAGTTTTTGATCATATTCAGAAGGCATCCCATACTAGATTCTAATTAATGATAGGTCTTCAGAGGACAAGGAGCAAGAGATAGTCTCGGGTATGAAGACCGGATGGGTACTACTCTAAGTTTAGTTTCTACCTTAGGGTCTGGGTTGTGAGGGTTTGGGTTAGCCAAGCTCCTAGAAATAATAGACCAGGACACATCCGAAGACATTTGGATCAAACTATGCAGAAAATCCTCCAAAAGAATGAAGGAAAAAGGGTTGTGAAAATTTTGAAGAATGGCAAACTTGTGCAAAGAAACCAAAAGCCCTGGCAGTGAAATAAAAAGCAAAGAAATGAAGAGGAAAGGATGAGAGACTAACCTATATTGGTCGAAGAACTTGGAAAGATAATCGAAAAGATAGAAGGCAATCGGAAGGGATGTCAATGGCCAAAGAAATCACGGTGGAAGGTGAACAGGATGCTCAAAGGAAGCGAAGAACTGAAGGAAAAGAAGGGAGGCACATGCAAAAATGAAAAGTCAGGGGAGGAGGAGTTTAAATAGTTGAAAAAATCAAGGATGGTTATGATTGCAGATCCTCTCCAGCCAATCCCGACCTATCGCGTGTCTTGGTCATCATGCCTACCTTGATGTCTGAAAGAGCATTTATGGCACCATACTCAAAGCACCATGCTGGGACTAATTTCAAAAAAAACATCCTTTCAAGTCATTCATCCATTAAGAAGCTTCGGTGCCAGTCGAAAAATCCAAAATCTTTCATCTCCCGAGAGCGAGAAACTAGTAGAGGACTCCAGTAGTTGTAGTTTGTACTCCCTTTATTTGAATTAGGGAGACAAGTGTTGGGGGTAAATTTAGCTCCGACCAAAGTCCTCTAAGTTCTGGACGATGATCCTCTCAATAACAACCTTTGATTGTAGGACTTAAGTCTTGAGAGCAGCTGAATTCCTCCACCATAAACATCAGACTCCTTCCAGTCATGCTTCATTCAGATGGAATCTTATCCAACCGAACTCCTTCACGATAGGATATATCTTATTAACCTTGCATCAAGGACTTCGTCCAACCAAATTCTTCCATTTCCTCATGGATAGCAATCAAATTCCATTATTCCCTCCTAACTATTACAGATCTAACCAGCCTACACCATGCATGTCGATTGGATGAATTTAAATAGTGAAAGAACCTCATCATCGGTACAATTCCAACCTAGAATAGCAACCACTCCATAGTGAGTCATAGCACTCCTTCGATTCGAACTTCAGGCCGATCTTGAAGGCAGTAAAGCTTCTAAAAATAAAGTGTTCATCCATCAATCTAAAAGCCAGCCAAACTCCATTAGAAAATCTGATGATGATTTGGAAAGTTCGACGATCTCTTCTCTGGCCTCCAACTTGAAAGCTCCTATCAATCCCTGATCGATTTTGAAGATAGACGAACTCCTCAAAGTCAGTTGAACCTCTTGAAACTCTTAAAGGCAGCACCAATAGAGTTCAACTAGTTAGAGGTTCACTACCTGCTATTCACAAGCGGATCTCCAAGTTTGGCCCACCTAGCTTCAAGTTCATCCTAACATGTGACCTGCTAATAAGTGCAGAAGCTGCATCTAAACTCCAACAAATAGAACTCAACCACCTATAAGTTGTGACAAAGACAGCCCACTCTTCGTAATAAACTCCACGTGGCTTGAATGACCCACTAGCATTCTGTTATGGCTATCACTTTTATTCTATTATCGGCTCTATCTATATAAGAGACCCTCCAGATATGTTTTCTCTCTAAGCCCTCTACTCTACTCTCAATTCATTTGAGTATTCCATTCTTGTTGGCCAGAGAACTAACTTGACCATCAGAGGATCCAACCAGAGTCATCTATCTTCAATTTGGATTTTGTCTTGCAGGTCTCATTGGCGACCTCGTCTTCACTAGCTCCAGCAAACTCTGATGTCAGCACCATTTTCTGTACTAACAACTAATATTCCATCATTGGCATTTAAATAGGTAAACAAATTATTTTGATCCATATCTTAACTGTATAATATCCATTAGGATAACATAATATTTAATCTAATTATCTCCATCAATTTTCAACATCAAAATTTTACTATTTTGAGTCTGTCGCTGCATATCAAGCTCTCTTGTATGAAATCTCATGCCACTAACAATACATGAGTTATAATATGAAACCCTAGGATCGAGGTGACATGCCAAATCATATAATTCCTCAATTGCACCATCTTTTTTATTATGATATATTAACGTCATATACAACAACGTACATATAAGTTATGATAAATCATCTCTGTGTACATTACATATAATAAAAAATTGAATAAAATTACTATAGTGCTTACACATTATCTGAATCAAGTTACGAACTTCCTTTAATTTTGTCCCTTGATTTGTCTATTATTTTGTTACAATAATATCTCTTTACGCTCTCTACAATAAATACATGCTTATTATTTATTTTATCTCATGAAAAGTATATAATGTTGATTATGTAAACATACTTACTCCATAAAATAATAGATTCTTTACAATTATTTAATACATAGAAATGTGCCAATTCATGCTTTTCTATATTCATATGTTTGTACTTTCTTCCACTAATAGGATGAATATTAATCTTGAAAATAGATAATGTAGATTCAATATCGATCCACTCTCTATTGGCATTGCGCTCTTCATGATTGAATCATTTTTCTATATCATCGAGGTACATTGAATGGAATGTAAGATACTTTGTGAAAATATATGCTTCCATAATTGATCCTTTTAGATGTGCCTTATTTCACATATATTATTTTAACTTATACAAGAATTTGCATATACAAAATGATAAAAATAAATATAAAATATATATATTTATTTTTTATTATGATTATAAATTAAGTAAAGAAATTAATTTTTTGGTAATATTATTACCACTCAACAGGATATATCCATTGGCACTGAATTGACCTGGCAAGCAAAGCCTTCTTTAAAAGGTGAACTACCAAGTATACTATAATATCGAAAAATGATGGCAGAAAATTTTTTTTGAGCTTATACAGTAATAGGATAATATTTGATTGAAGCTTCTCAAGTATGTCAACTTGGAGTTTCTGACAATATAATTCTTGAAAGAAAATACCAAATTTAATAAGTATATTCTATACCTCTAGGATGGAGAAGCCGTGCATTACATGGGTATAAGATGCTACAACATAACATGAGAGTCGTGACTCTTCATACCCGAGAAACTACCATCTTTCAAGTTTATACGGCTTGAAATGTTGGATGGTAAAAATTCGTACATCTCTAACTTTCTATTGAAGCATCGATTCTGATAGGTTTTTTTAAGAATAATTAGATAGTAAAAACCTACGATGACCCATATAGATAATTTTTCGTCGATGCTTCAGTCTAATGAAGCAGCTATCATCATTATAAATTGGACATGCCAAATATCCTTTGGCGCTCCATCTAGATAGGTTATCATATGCTGAAAAATCATTAATTATCCACATTATCATCGCATACAATTGAAAATATCTTTTACTAACTAAATCATATGTTATAACACCAATCTCCTAAAGTTCTCTCAATTTATCGATTAAGAGTCATAGATAAATATCTATCTCATTACTAGGAGCTCTAAGTTCAAAAATAAGCAATGATAAAAATATAAATGGCTCTTTCATATATTTTCATGGTGCAATATTGTATGGCATTAATATAATCGATCACATATTGTAAGCATTGCTTATGACCTGAATGGATTGAAACCATTAGATGCTAGGCTAAGATGAATATTGCGTAGGTCACTAGCAAAATGAGAATATTGATTCTTAAATTTTCTCCAAATTATAGAGTTTGCTGGATGACTAATAATATTATCCTCAGAAATTCTCATCTCATGATGCCATCCATCATCTTGATAGTCCTTGATGGCTGATAAAGTCTCTAAAGTTTTGATGTTAATGCAAAATATCTCCAAACCTTGTGAGGTCACTTCTTACCTCTTTTGAAATCTTCAGCATACCTTGACAAACTATATTCTGGGCAACAATCAAAGTGTTGAAGCTTTTTATAAAATAATGCACAGTCATTCTTGCATACATGTATCGATGTATAACTCAGTCAAAGTTCACATATATACTTTTTTATCTTTGAATATGATTTTGAAAGTTTTTCACCATCTGGTAATGCCTCCTTGATTAAGTTCAATATAAAGTCAAATGACTTTTGATTCCAACCAAACAAGGTTTTACTATAGAGAAGCTTTATCAAGTACTTAAGTATCGAAAACTTCTTACAATTTAGATACAATGGCTCCTTAGTATCTCTCATAAGTTTTTCCAAATATCTATCATTTGTATTATCCATACTATCAGGAAAGTTGTCAAAATATGCCTCTTCATATAAATCATCTAATATCTCATTGATGCTAATTGGTTCAGGCTGTTAATCTATATATTGGTCTCTTATGTTAGGTCTACATTTTCCAAGCTAATCCCAAATAGTATACTTTGAATTCATATTCCAATTCAACAAGTGCTCCAATGCTGTATTTATAGGCTGGAAGTAATTATTGTGACATCTTCGATAAGAACGTTTGAGTCTATTGAGATCATCAAATCTTTCTTATGTAAATCTTATAAAATTCTTAACACCTTATTGGTATTCAGGTAAGATGATAGAGCGAGCATTCATCCAACTCTTATCAATATTTTTCATCTATCCATGATAAATGTTCATCATTAAAGTATGTATTATTAATAACATTTTAAAAATGCATAATCCTATCCATTTCTAAGAGGTATGGTCCTATCTCTTTCAGAAGAGTAATAATTTTATTATTATTATTAGTCAATATTTTGTTCTATTATTGTAAAAATTTTGGCACCATCTTCTCAAGGTTCTCTAAGTATATGATGTGAATATAGTGCCTATGCATCCTATCCAATGTATACCAAGAGAACAGGAGAGAGATAACTACTGAATACCACATAATGAAACAAAATATCAACTAATAAAAATAAGATTAAAGCTTTTTCAAAATATCCAAAAATGGGGCATCCAAGAGTCAATTCTAATTGGAATCGACTCTTGAATGGAAATCTATAGCTCAATGCAATTTAGTTACCATCTTTGAACATACATTTAGGGATGAATTACTAATTTATCAAAAAAGGATAACTCTGCATTTTGATAGAGTTTTCTCTAAAATATGAATATTTTTTATATTAAATTATAAACTTTAGCAGGGACTAAATAGTAATATAGAAAATTTTATGCAATAAATTCCACAATAGGGACTAAACTATAAATAATTAAGGACTGAGAACAAATATTACAATCTATAGGGCCTAAAATGCAAAAATGCCACATAACCTAATGAGGCAAATCAGGTTTAGATTTTGGATTGAAATCTAAAATTCGAAACCCATTAAAAGGGTCTTCTTCCACCCCCTATGGCTAGACCTACTCAAAACCTGGGCCGTTCGCGGCTTGGTCTTTGATTTTTAGCCCGACGGACCAGGTCGGCCTTCAAATTGATAGTGTGATTGTTTCATACTCTACAATATATCGATGATGCATTATAGAGTATTTATAAGAATATTGTCTAGTACTTATTTCCTTTTCACTTAGTTAATTTGATAAATTTGATTATTTCAATGTTGAAACTTAATACAACTTAACACTTGGTATTTTGATTATAATTTTACTTTTAATCCTTGCATTTGGTACTTTGTTTGATTATTTTCTCTTATTTAGCTTGATTATTTTTTCTCATAATTTTCTCTTTATTTGATTATAATTTTTTTGAAAAATATTTTTCATAAATATTGAATTATTATTTTGTTTCAAAAAGTAAGCTTCTATAATAATATTTCTAACTAAACAACACATAATATCAACAAAAAATAGAGGCCTTCATACCTCTAATGACTAAAACCAAGTGATAAGATACTTCTGTCCCATCGTCATATCCATTTTAGGTTCCACCTCCTAACTTCTCATTACATACTTCTAATTCTCACTCCCCATGCCCTCCAATCTTCCCAAACTATGATTGAACTCAACTATGCTTATCATGTCTCCAGGATCTCCTTTGTTGCTCAGAATTTAAGCCATCAATGTTTATTGGACTCTTACATATGCAAGCAAGTGTTGCATGTACATAATTCAGCTAACAACATAGTAAACTATCACCATAGAGATAGATGATTTATAGCATATACCCTTAAGGATATCCTAAAAATTAACTAAAGAAGAATGTTGATGGATCCAGATAATAAGATGAATTCCAGGCATATGAGCCGCACATCACCTATGACATAAAACTTTATATTGACTGATCACAAAAAATGTCAATAACAAACTAAGATAACAAAAGAACAAGAATGTCATGGACATTTCAGTGCCACAAGTCAGTTTTCAACTGAGAGGTTTTTAGATTGGAAAGCAAACCAGCATATTTGCCTCACAAAATCATGAAACATGTGCAAAAGACAAGCATAACAACACAGAGTAAGATATGCAAGACATGTCTATTTGGACAATATAAGAAAAGGATGCCAATATTGTCTTGATTGGCATGAAACATGATACAAGATTAGTGGAGATGGCAACTTGTCAATTACCCATGAAACCAAATTAATTTCTGCAAATAAGGTGGCAGAAGATTTCAAGAGGAAAACTACCAATACTAATAAGCTAAATATATATAGAAGTCAACAATTAGTCATTTGCAACCTTTAGACCATGACATCAAACTAAAATTTGCCATAAAAAAATACTAGTAATTCTTTTATTTTTTTTCTCTCCTTCTCCTTCCCCCGCATGCCACAACCACCCCTCCAATCCCCGATCGCTCTGCCCCTAAGCCCTCGACCATCCACCTTTGGCCCCAGTGGTCGTCCCCTACCCCATCAGGCCTTGGTGGTTCGGCCCTAGCTTTGATCACGCCCACCACCCCTGGTTAGTGGTGCCCCCCACCCCTGCCAAACACCCCCCTTCCCTCTCCTTCCTTCCTGCCCGAGCACCTAACCCCCCCCACCAACACCCCTCCACTCCTTCCTTCCCCATGGAGCCAAAAAAAAGGGGTTACCTTTCTAGGGCGGCGACAGTGGAGGTGGCAGTAGCAGCAGTGGCGGCAGTGATGACAGCAGCGGTGGAGGTGGTGATGACCAAGGTGAGAAAGGTGACAGCCGAGGGAGAGGGAGGAAGAGAGTGTGGGAGTGGGCTATAGGGAAATAGGTGGGCGGGGGCAGGAGACGAAAATGCACGAAGGGATTTGGGTGGAATTTATTCTCGAATATTTACCAACACAAACTTTACATCAGCAATAATAATTACCGACGTAAAAATTAACATCGATAATATTTGCCTACCCTAGATTAGCATAGGCAATAAGCTAATTACCTATAGAAACAATAAGCATAGGCAATTAGTTATTGCCTATGCAAATTTTGCATTGAAAAATATTTTTTTATTTTTTTATAAATAATTTATCGATGCAAAATTTGTGTAGGTAATAACTAATTGCCTACATTTTAATCTTATGTGGGTAATTGCTATTATTATTTTATAAAACTAAATAATTTAATAAAAAATAAAAATATTTTTTGACACTAAGTTTGTGTCGGCAATAACCTAATTACTTATATAAGGGAAAAGCATAGACAATTATTGTTATTGCATATGCAAAATTATTCATTAGCAAATGTTCTTCTTTTTAGTTAATTTTTTTATTTTTATAAATAATTTATCATTATCTAAATAATTTATCGATATAATTTTAGAATTTAAAATCTATTTTTACTATTTATTATCTAAATAATTATTGTTATATTATTGGCATAAAAGTCTATCTTGATCCAGTAGCCCTAGCTATGTCGATCAATAAAATTCAATTTCAATGACCATGAATGTTCGTATAATGATCAATAGATAGAGACCACCGATAAGTCCGAAAGCTTGTAACGATGATCTTGATGATATTTGTAGTAAACTATCAAAATTTAACCTCAATCGAACATCATTATCATAATTAATTTAGTATGGGATGGTTTCGATCATTAAATAAAAAATGAGTGATCAAAAGGCCAAACGACATTCGATTATAAGATGATTTTTTAGAAAAATGATCTTTACTATTACTTTCATCATTTGTATAGTAGTGATTGTGAAAGTCAGACCATGTATGTATGAACCATCCATGTTAAGCAGATCTTATAAAAGCATAAGTATAATTATTTAAGGATCTTAAGAATGAGTTTCAAGAGACATATAGTTTTGGATTGCTCATATACATGCGGTTAGAATTTTATGATCCCCATCATACAAACAAACAAAAAAATAGCAAAGATCATTTATTTAAAAAATTACCTATTTTCAAACTCATCAATGGTCTCTATCTATTAGATCATTATGCGGACATTCATGATCATTGAAATCAAATTTTATTGATCGACATAGCTAGAGCTACCAGATCGAGATAGACTTTTATGATGATACTATAATGATAAATTATTTAGATAATATTAAATTATTTATAAAAATAAAAAATAATTAAAAAGAAAAACATTTGTCGATGAAAAATTTGTGTAGGTAATAAAAGTAATTGCCTACACTTTCATCTTACATTGGCAATTATGCTTATTACCGATGCTAAGTTAGCATAAAAAAATATTTATTCTTTTTACTAAATTATTTATTTTCATAAAATCTTTATCGATGTAAATTTTTCATAGGCAATAAGAATAATTATTCATGTAAGATGAAAACGTAAGCAATTAGATTATTGTCTATGCAAAATTTATATTGACAAATTATTTATAAAAATAAAAAATTAATAAAAAATATTTATCGATGCTAATTTAGCATAGGCAATACGTTTTTACCTATGAAAGATGAAAGCGTAAGCAATTAGTCTAATTATTGCCTATGCTAATTTAGCATCGACAAATTTTTTACAAAAATAAAAAAATTAATTAAAAAAAATTTTCAATGCTAATTTAGCATAGGAAATAACTTTAATGACCTACTTATGAGTTAAGCATAAGAAATTAATTTATTACCTATGCAAATTTAGCATCGATAAAGATTTTACAAAAAATAAAAAAATTAATAATAAAATAATTACCAACACTTAGTTAGCATAGGCAATGAGGTTAATTAGCTATGGAAAAGTTAAGCATAGGCAATTGTTCTTATTGCCTACGTAAACTTAGCATCGACAAATATTTTGACAAAAAATAAAAAATCACACCACCCATTATCGATGCTTTGGTCTAAATTTTGATACTAGTTTACAATGATAATTATATTTTACGATGTTTTCATAGAAATGTAGCTAATTATTTATATTTTTTTAATATTTATTTTTTTGCATAGCTAATTATTGTCTTTACCTATGCAAAATTTTGCGTAGGTAAATTTTACAATGGCAAAATCCCTATTTCTTGTAGTGAAAATAAAAGATGTAATAGAAAAAGGAAAGAATACATCTGACTTGATGTATTCTTGGTTCAACAGGAGTCTTCAGATGTTCTTGAGGATGTATATTTGGCTCTTTCCCTAACTTATTCGATACTGATTTTACTAAAGTGAGAGCTAAATAAACTGAAAAGAGAAATTAAAATGTAAGGATCTGGGTTGCCTCCCAAGAGTGCTAAGTTTAAAGTCTTTAGTCAGACTAAATACTAAAAGTAGATTAACCAAGATATATTGGTTCATAGAGAACTATAGCTTCCTCAATAACTTCAATGGACAATTTTAAGAATGATTTTAATCATTGACCATTCACTTTAATACACCACCATTGCTTGGATTTTTGATTTCTATAGTCCCATGCGGGAAGACTTCTTTACTAAGAATGGTTCTGTCCATCTAGATCTCAGCTGTCCAGAGAATAAGTATAATCTAGAATTATATAAGAGAACTTTTTATCTAGAAGTAAAAGATTTTCTAAGAATTGCCTGGTCATGAAATACTTTTATTCGTTTCTTGCACACTTGGTATTTTTAGAAACTTTATTTTTAAGTTTTTTTAATTCATTAATCTGAAGCTTCCTATGGTTTTCGGCTATGTCCAAGTCTATATTTAATTTTTTGATGGCCCACATGGCTTTGTGTCCTAGCTCAATGACAAGTGACAAGCTTTTCTAGACATAATTCTATAAGAAGATATTCTTAGGTTGGTCTTAAAGGTGATACGGTATGCCCAGAGTATATTTACTACTTTCAAAGATCAATCCTTTCTATTGATATTAATAATTTTCTTCAGGATCTATTTGATTTGTCTATTGAATATGTTTACTTGTCCACTAGTTTGAGAATGATACGGCATGGCTAACTTATGGTGACATTATATTTCTTCATTAATATTGCAAAAGGTCGGCTGCAAAAGTATGTCCCTCGATCACTAATGATTGCTTTAAGGGTACCAAAATGGAAGAGAATATTCTCTTTGAGAAATTTAGTGACCACTTTACTATCTGTAGATTTATAAGAAATAGCTTCTACCTGAAGGGAGCATGCAGGATTTCTAGCTCTACTTTCGAAATCTTTTTTCAAAAAAAATACATAGCAGAAACTATTATTAATCAAATTAATAATAAGAGCTATAGATCTAATCTGAAAATCCTATACATAACAGGCTTTAATGTATCATATATGCATGCATATCTGAAAATAAAAATAGCAACTATAGTAAAACTATTTTACTGCTCTATGTGTTTAGAATACATTATCTTTTTAGGGGTAGATAGACTGCAATCTAATCTCCTCAGTGTAGATCTGATCACCGCGACATAGCCACACAAGCATCTAGCCTCCATGGGTAATCTACACGAGACCCTGATTTTGATCAATTTCTTTCGAGTGCTAGCTCTACAGAAACCTTCAATGGCTGATTTCAGATCGAACTCCTTTGATCTTGCTTCATGGGCTCTTCGGACACTCTGGATTGTCGATGAATATAGAAGATATATAGCAGAGGCTTTCACCAAGATCTGTGAACTCATGACCCTCGTAACTCATAGATTTGATTCCCAAAATCCTAGGTATAGATTCTAGGATATGCACCCACCCAAATACCCTTTGTGCCTAATTTTTTCTTATGCACGCAGAGAAGAGACTTTCTCTTCTCTGGTCTCTCTTTTTTCATCATATGGACATCCCAAAAATTCCATGCATAAATAGATGTGCTAGCTCTAGATAGGCATGGAGGGTTTTAGATAATATGGTTGTCTTGTTCATTCAAACTCAAACTCCTTTGAATTTGAATAACAACCAACCTATCTTATCTACATGGGGTGTGAGAAAGGAGGGTGCACACCCTCCCTTGCATGAAAAATATTCACGAGAAACCTTTTCTTGTGGAGAAAGAATGGCACAGATCTTGGTGATGTGGTGCATGGGAAGACTAGTCAAACTGGTCTCATTATTTGACATCCAATTGAACCAATCCAATCCAAATTGATTAGGCTCAATTAGATCAGATTAAATCCAACTTATTTAGGCTTAATTAGACTCAGTTAAATCCTAATCAAATCAAAAATTAATCAAGCCCAACCTCTGATCAAATCAGTGATTAAATCTCCTTTACGATTAGATCATTTTATAACCTAATCGAATCAAATCCAAATGAATCCAATTCAATTGGTCTTGATCCAAAAATAATCACTCAATCAAATTGAGTTAATTAGTGATCAAATCACTAATTAAACTTCTTTTGATTAGCCATTAGATCGGATAAAAACCTCTAGTGTGTGTGACCCCATAGGTTTGAATCTAAGTCGGTAGCATAGGAATCAATTTTCTATACTAATCGAAGTGACCATATAGCAATGATACCCGACATCCAGATAGACCGAATAGTACAATCACAACATTCAAAACTTATGTGAATATGGTTACTGCATAATTCATCCTTTGATCTTTGTGCATAGGATGACTCATGGCTAAACTATTAACTCTGGATGATACATCCAAATCATGTCTCAAAGTAATTAGTCTGTGACCCCTCACTAGGACTATCCTGGCCAAAGCTTTGCTAAATTGAAATACTATTGAACATAGCTTCTGAGTCCAGGAGTGGTCAATCCCATCTTGACTCATGCACTGACTCCTCAAGTACTTAACTTTACCCAAAAACATTCCATCACTGAATTAAAAATTTAGATAGTCTGGGACCAAAGCACAGTGAGTTGTTTGAAACTCATCATGGTGATCTCAGGTCGGAGGGAAACTTATACCCATATTCCATCAGAGTAATTTTTGACAGTAAAAAAGCTCTGTAGTCGATCACGTTCAGTGTAGATGTACCCCTATATCTCACCTGCATGCCATACCAGTGTCTCCACACTTCTTGATTAAGATGACAACAAACCTATATGGCACATAATGATCTATACTTGATAAATATTTTTATTTTTGATAACAACGTATCATTTGATCGCAAACTATTTTAAGGACTACATAATAAATCCTCCTTTGTCGATTCTAAATAGTCCTAAGAACTTCATCACAACAGACAGGAGTTCATTAGAAGATAAAAGATTTATAATAAAAAGTTAGAATAACTTTTATTTAATTAATAATTCATATATAATTATATGAAATAGCTCAATCATCAACAGACTGACGATTGGCTTTGGGATACTGTTCCTAACAATCTCTCACTTGGTCTAAAGTCAATCGATGCAGTATCGTATACCGATCTTAGACTTGAAGTCATCGAACTCCTTCACTGCAATGGCTTGAATGAATGGATCGGTAGGTTCTCCTTCCCATCGATCTTTTGAAGATCGACGTCACCTCGATCCTCGATCTTCCAGACAAAATGGAAGCGGCACAAAATATGCTTCGTTTGCTGGTGTGCCTTCGGTTCCTTCTCCTGAGCTATGGCTCCAGAGCTATCGTAGAAGAGCAAAACTGGACCATCTAAGGAGGGTGCTACTCTATGCTCGATGATGAACTTCTTTAGCTACACCATTTCTTTGGTAGCATCTGATGCAGCAACATACTCCATCTCGCATACTGAATCGACCATGGTGTGCTGCTTGAAATTTTTTCAATAGACAGCACCAACATTAAGGTTAAACATAAGCCCCGACATATTCTTGCTATTATCATGATCAGACCAGAAATTGGAGTCTATAAATCCCATAAGCTTCAAGTCTGATTTACAATAAATAAGCCACTGGTCCTTAGTATTTTTCAAATACTTCAGGATGATTTTAACAACCTTCCAGTGATTCTTCCTTGGATCAGATTGGTATCTACTCACTATCCCTAGTGAGTATTGATGCATGCTAATTTATAGCTATGGCAAGTGCACCAGTCGATCAAGTAATAAAATGAATGAGTAGAGTATCGTTCCTAGAGGATTGAAAAATAAGTACTGAAAAGCTCTTTTCGATGCTTTATTTAGAAGATGATTTATGAGAATAAGAAATTAAAGAAAATAAAAAAAATAATTAAAAGTTTTTAATTAAATAGAGAGAGTGTAAATTATTAGGGTTTTAAACTCAAGAGCAATGGATTACTAAGGCAATCGGTTCACCAACTCAGTCAATACAATATTCAGGTTTTTAGATTAATTTTATTTCATGTGATGGTGGAGTCTCCTAATTTATTCACTACCCTTTGGTCCAGGCATAGCAAAACTATTAATATTTATTAATTATCCTTTGGTCCAGGTGTAATTTAAATAAATATTAATGCATTAGGTTTTGTGAAACCCTCTAATTAAAATACGCTGCGTCCAAAGCGCACTAAAATTTCCGCATGCATATGAATTCTAATTTGATTCATAATACAAGGTATATAATCAAGAAGCATTAACATAGATGTACTTGGTCCGTAACATCTATGTTCATCAGATCAATTAGAAGATGGCCAGTAATCTAAAAGCATTAAGATCAGATTTATATACTCCTCATGAATAAAATTTAAAAATAAATCATACTGAATATTGCATCAAAAGAGTGGCTACACCTTAGCCTTAGTAAAAGAAAATTTAGTTCATGATAACAAGTTCAAAAATAGCAAATAAAATAAAAAGCATAGAGAAATTAGACTGTTTGATTGCTGAAATTGATTGTCTGCTGCTCTTGATGTGGAGAACTTGGTGAAGATGAAGAGGCTCCTTAATCGATGTCTTGATCGTCGAAAGAAATCAAAAACCCTTTTTGATTTTCTTACAAATCACTCTTCTCTTTCTACCTCTCTCCTCTCTCTTTTTCTCTCTCTCTTTCTCCCCATCTCTCTCTCTGTCTCTCTCTCTGATTTTCTCTCCGTCTCTCTCTGTCTCTCTCTGATTTTTTTCACGACAATACTAAAATTTTTTATAGATAAAGAATTTGATTTCCCTCCAAAATCCATCAAAAATTAGGTTTAAGACTCCTAAAACAACTCAAATTAAGATCTGAGTAATTCTGCCCGTTAGATATTGATCAAATGGTCTAAAAACCACTCAAAAATCTCTTAAAATAATCCAAATCAAGTCGGATTTAATGCCAGCCGTTGGATCAACCGTTGGATCGAATCTGGACCGTCCGATCGCACAGAAAGAAGGCTTTTGATCTTTAGTTTACCGTCGGGATGAATCTTAGCTGTTGGATCTCGATCGGGAGCTACGGATGCCATCCATCAGCGCCTTCATTTTGGCCATCCGATCGAGTTTCAGTGAAAACCGCCCGTTGGATCAGCCAAAAATTCCTAAATTACCCTCCATGGACCATGCGCGAGCCCGGTGTTGCATGGACCGCCGCATTCTTCAGCCAATCAGAGTGCTTTTCCTGATGTGAAATATCCGAAATACCCTCCGATTGGTCCACCGTGCGCCGCGAAAAATGCTGACGTCAGCATTGCATCGATGGTTTTTTTTTTTTTTTGAAATTCAATTCTGGGCTCGTTTGAAGTCCGTTTTGCCTGAAATTTATTTCATCTGAACCAAGAAAAATAAGATCTTCACATTGGTGGCCTTCTTTCCTACATAAGATTAATAAAAGTATCAATTTCTAAAGAAATAGATTAATTTATTTTATAATTTAATACTTTTATTAGTATATTTTTACCACTTATCACACCCCCCAACTTAGTCATTGCTAGTCCCTTAGCAATATTTTATTTAATACCATGTTTCAATAAGATTATCCATCACAAAGATAAAATCTAGGATTAAAGGTCAAAAAGTTTAGAAAATACTGCTAACTAAGCATTGAGCTTCAGAAGCAAATTTTTCAGTCAATACAATTAAAAACTTTCTTAGAGTACATCAAAGATCTATAGCACTTGTGTTCGTGATGACTAACTTTAGCATTTCAGTATTAAATTAAAAGAACAAAAGTATCTTCTCTTATCACCTATTTTGGTCAATTTTCTATACATTCTCAATTTTATACTCATGAATTAAGGTAGCTTTCACACTGCCTTTCTCTTTTTTCTTTTTTTTTTTTTTTTTTTTACTGTGCTGAGCATCCTGGCCTTTCCTTCACCATTTTACGTGAATTTTCACACTTGACCTAGGTGCAGAGACCCAGTTACTAGGCTTTGGGCAATCCACATATACTCTATCTTTTGCACTTTATTTATAGGCAGGTAGCTCTTTCCTTAAATTCAAGTTTTTTTGATTAGAATGTATATTAATTACCAATTTTTAGTGATAATTGAATCCTCAGTTGGCCTTATAATCAATACCTACTTTGCCTTGTTAGTGTGCATGTGCAATAAAAAGTGCTAATAGTCTTTTAATGACCTAAGTAGGCTGCTAAAAGTTGACCAACTAATCTACTTCTTTAACTCATTACATTCATTAGCAAATAATTCTATCTTTTATCACTTATCCAGTTTATCTTGCTCAAGATTTTCTTCTTGACACATGGTTTTTTTTTTTTTTTAAACTTATTCTACATTGTCTTAAAGGAGAAAGAAAAATAAAGGGTGCAATAAAAGGATAGGAAGGAATACACCTGATTTGGTTCAGTCTGGTTCTTTGGAGCTTTGAAATTTTGCTTGAGTTCTCATTGATTTTTCTGCAAAATTGAAAATACACACCAGAGCAGTAAAAGAGCAACAATAAATTACTAAAAAAATAAAAGAAAGAAAAAAAAATGATCAAAACTAAAAAGAAAAGAAACAACCTATCTAGTAGTTCTGATTTATAGTCTTCAGCTTGACTTTCTTTGAGTTCTAAAGTGGATCAATCCAGTGCCACTTCAATTGGAATACTTTCATGTTTGATCGAGTCTTCTTTCAATTTGACATTGCTCGCTTTTATAGTCTCAAACCTATTTTCTACAGAATTCTCATATAATGGATTGTCAATAATATCAATTAGAAAATAAGTTTGATTATCATCAGTTTGTTTAGTATCTTTGAAAACATTAAAAGTAACTTGTTCATCTTGGACTCTAAGAATTAATTTTTCCTTGTTGAACATCTATTAAAGCTCCTCCAGTAGCTAAAAAGGGTCTCCCTAAAATAAGGGGTACATCATAATCTTCTTCCATATCAAGAACAATAAAATCAACAGGGAAAATAAACTTGTTTACCTTTACCAAGACATCCTCCACTATACCTCTTGGATATTTAATGGATCTATCGGCTAATTGAAGAGTAATAGTGGTAGGCTTTGGTTCTCCTAGACCCAGCTTCCTGAAAATAGAAAAAGGCATGAGATTAATGCTTGCTCCTAAATCACATAAAACTTTATCAAAACTACAATCACCAATAATGCAGGGGATAGTAAAACTCCTGGATCTTTTAACTTCTGTGGTAATTTATTTTGAAGTATTGCTGAGCATTCTTCATTCAAATTTATTCTCTCATGCTCCTTCAGCTTTTTCTTATTTGTTAAGATTTCTTTGAGAAACTTGGCATACCTGGGCATTTGAGTAATAGCATCTACAAAAGGAATATTAATATGTAAATTCTTTAAAATTTTGAAAAAGTTAGAAAATTTCTTATCTGGATGCTGTATTTGTCTCTCTGGGAATGGTAGTGGCGGCACGTAGGGCTTCACATTTGGATCAGCAAATCGTATACCTGGAGACCATCCATCTGCTGGTTGTTTTGGTGACTGACGAATTTGAGTTGATGGTTCCTTATTTGTAGTTGGCTCTTCAGTCTCATTCTTCTGATGTAGCTCCTCCAGCTTTGTACCACTTCTTAGGGTGATAGCATTGACTTGCTCCCTTGGATTTGTCTCCGTATTGCTTGGCAAGGATCCTTGAGGTCTCTCGGAGATTATCTTAGCCATTTGACCTATTTGCATCTCCAAGTTTCGAATTGCTGCTGTTTGGTCCTGTCTAAGTTTGGCTTCCAAATTTTTTATAGTTGCTTCTTGATTTTGCATGAATTTGACCATCAGCTCTTCCATGTTGGACTTCTTTTTAGGTACTTGGAATCTCGGGGGTGGCTGTTGTGCTGCATTTTGATTGCTCCATGAGAAATTTGGGTGCTGCCTCCACCCTTGATTGTATGTGTTGGAGTAGGGATTGTTTTGTTGCGGTCTGAAAAAATTACCAATATAATTAGCTGTATCAGTTGTTTTAGCAAAAGGATTATCTGTCTGGCAATTGCTCGTATCGTGTCCTCCTCCACACAGATCACAAGTAATGCTTTGAACATGCATAGCTGTTCCCTTTAAGTTGTTGACTTCGGCTCTAAGGGCTGCAATTTCAGCTAATAAGGTTGGCACGCAATCTACTCCCTGCACAGTTGCTAGTCTTTTTGGCATCATGCGCTCTGTCTGCCATTGATAGCTATTTGATGCCATCTCATCGATCAGATCGAAAGCTTCTTCCTCCATTTTTTGATTAATGGTTCCTCCTGCTGCTGCATCAATCATAGAACGATTAGTAGGAGATAAACCATTATAGAAAGTTTGTACCTGAAGCCATATGGGTAGTTGATGATGTGGACATCTCCTCAGCAGTTCCTTGAAATGCTCCCAAGCCTCATATAATGTCTCCATATCCATCTGCATAAAGGAAGTGATATCGTTGCGCATCTTGGCAGTCTTGGAAGGTGGAAAGTACTTGGCTAAGAATTTTTGGGCTAGGACATCCCAAGTTGTGATAGAACCTACAGGAAGAGAATGAAGCCAACTCTTAGCTTTGTCCCATAAAGAGAAAGGAAATAACCTTAATCTAATAGCATCATCCGACACCCCATTAATTTTAAAAGTATCACAAAGTTCAAGAAAATTAGAAATATGGGCATTCGGATCATCATGCACGTGTCCACTGAATTGGATAGTTGATTGAATCATCTGGATCATTGTCGATTTTATTTCGAAGTTGTTTGCTCGTACAGGACGGTCTCCTGATGCTCGAAGCTGCATCGGCTATAGATGGTGTGATATAATCATTTAATGAATGATGTACTGGTCGAATAGCTTCATGCTGTCCTTCAGTCGCCATATCCAATCCTAGATTGATGTCGTTAGGATCTTCAGCTGCCATGTTTCTCTCTTGTTGTAGTCTTCTAATGGTCCTTTCAATTTCTGGATCTAAAGGTAGTAAGTTACTATGTCCAGTACGTGTCATGCACTAAATTTTTTTTTAAATAATAAAAATTAAAAATAAATTTCTAAAGTAAAGCTAGGATCAAAATTTTAATATTATTTTAGACACAATCTCCGGCAACGGTGCCAAAAACTTGATGCGTGCTAATTTATAGCTATGGCAAGTGCACCAGTCGATCAAGTAATAAAGTGAATGAGTAGAGTATCGTCCCTAGAGGATTGAAAAATAAGTACTGAAAAGCTCTTTCCTATGCTTTATTTAGAAGATCGATTTATGAGAATAAGAAATTAAAAAAAAATAAAAAAAATAATTAAAAGTTTTTAATTAAATAGAGAGAGTGTAAATTATTAGGGTTTTAAACTCAAGAGCAATGGATTACTAAGGCAATCGGTTCACCAACTCAGTCAATACAATATTCAGATTTTTAGATTAATTTTATTTCATGTGATGGTGGAGTCTCCTAATTTATTCACTATCCTTTGGTCCAGGCATAGCAAAACTATTAATATTTATTAATTACCCTTTGGTCCAGGTGTAATTTAAATAAATATTAATGCATTAGGTTTTGTGAAACCCTCTAATTAAAATACGCTGCATCCAAAGCGCACTAAAATTTCCGCATGCATATGAATTCTAATTTGATTCATAATACAAGGTATATAATCAAGAAGCATTAACATAGATGTACTTGGTCCGTAACATCTATGTTCATCAGATCAATTAGAAGATGGCCAGTAATCTAAAAGCATTAAGATCAGATTTATATACTCCTCATGAATAAAATTTAAAAATAAATCACACTGAATATTGCATCAAAAGAGTGGCTACACCTTAGCCTTAGTAAAAAAAAATTTAGTTCATGATAACAAGTTCAAAAATAGCAAATAAAATAAAAAGCATAGAAAAATTAGACTGTTTGATTGTTGAAATTGATTGTCTGCTGCTCTTGATGTGAAGAACTTGGCGAAGATGAAAAGGCTTCTTAATCGATGTCTTGATCGTCGAAAAAAATCAAAAATCCTTTTTGATTTTCTTACAAATCACTCTTCTCTTTCTACCTCTCTCCTCTCTCTTTCTCTCTCTCTCTTTTTCTTTATTTCTCTCTTTCTCCCCGTCTCTCTCTCTATCTCTCTCTCTCTGATTTTCTCTCCGTCTCTCTCTATCTCTCTCTGATTTTTTTCACAACAACACTAGAATTTTTTATAGATAAAGAGTTTGATTTTCCCCCAAAATCCATCAAAAATTAGGTTTAAGACTCCTAAAACAACTCAAATTAAGATCTGGATAATTCTGCCCATTAGATGTTGATCAAACGGTCCAAAAATCACTCAAAAATTTCTTAAAATAACCCAGATCAAGTCGGATTTAATGCCAGTCATTGGATCAACCGTTGGATCGAATTTAGGCCGTCCAATCGCGCAGAAAGAAGGCTTCTGATCTTTAGTTTCGATCAAAATGAATCTCAGCCATTAGATCTCGACCGAAAGCTGTGGATGCCGTCCATCAGCATCTTCGTTTTGGCCGTCCGATCGAGTTTTAGTAAAAATCGCCTGTTGGATCAGCAAAAATTCCCAAATTACCCTTCGTGGACCATGCGCGAGCCCAGTCTTGCATAGACCGCCGCATTCTTCAGCCAATCGGAGCGCTTTTCCTGATGTGAAATGCCCGAAATACCCTTCGATTGGTCCACCATGCACTGCAAAAAATGCTGACGTCAGTGTTGCATCAGCGATTTTTTTTTTTTTTGAAATTCAATTCTGGGCTTGTTTAAAATCCGTTTTGCTTGAAATTTATTTTATCTGAACCAAAAAAATAAGATATTCACATTGGTGGCCTTCTTTCCTACATAAGGTTAATAAAAATATTAATTTTTAAAGAAATAGATTAATTTATTTTATAATTTAATACTTTTATTAGTATATTTTTACCACTTATCAAGTATACCATATCTGGTTGTGTACATGTCATGACATACATAATAGAATCCATTATCGAAGCATATAGAATTCTACTCATATGCTCTCTCTCTCTCTCTCTTGAGGTGTTGTTGGACAATCCCTCTTCGAGAGAAAAATTTTATGGCCTATCGGTAGATAGCCATTCTTAAAATTCTTCATGCTGAACCTCTTCAGTACGGTGTCAATGTATGTGGACTGGGATGTTGGGAATATGCACTCTTTCCACATGGATCGGCGTGGCTGTCGGTGATTAGCCAAGCAACAAGGAAGTACTTCTTAGAGATCTTTGCGGAAGCATGATCAAATAAATCAAGAAATAGAGAAGAAAAGAAGAAAAGATTTTCAGAAGAAAAGAGCTTTTATTTAGTATATTTCAACACTCTTACAACCTTGACCTATTTTCAATATATATACTTTACAAAGGGTCAAGCCCAAGCTCATAGAAAAACTTTCCAAATCCAAACAACCTACGTACATAAAATAATAACTCGCAAAAATTGAGCCAACCCAATTTCAGACTGAGCTGGCTAACCTATGATTGGGTCGGCTCAGTCCAGACTGAGCCAACCCAGTTGTGTACCGTGCCAATAGCTCAAAAATACTGCTCTCTATCTGAATTTTTTTTGAGACTTAGCCGATCCAGTCCTAGACTGAGCCGACCCAGTTTCCAATTGAGCCAGCTCAGTCTCAGAGTGAGTCGGCCCAGTTTATGAACTTTACTATTAAGACTGATTCTTCTTTTGGCTCACTCCTGTCTTTCCACGATCTGTCTTCTCATATTTCCAAGACTTGGGAGTGCCACTTCTGAGCTCACATTCTCCACCTTGGTGCTTCCAAGTCCTTATGAACTCATCTCTTCTCAAGAGACCCATTCGTGCCACACATCTTTGAAAGCTATCTTTGGGGAGTACCTTCATGAGTGCATCAGACTGATTCTCCTTGGTATGGACCTTCATCAGTTCCACTTCACCTTCCTCCACCAATTCTTTGGTCTTGTGGTACCTCACGTCTATATGCTTTGTGTATGCATGATAAACTAGATTTTGTACCAACAACAAAGTACTCTGACTATCACTAAATAGTATAACCTTGCTCTGCTCCACCCCCAACTCATCAATCAACCTCCTAAGCCAAAGGGCTTTCTTTGCAGCCTTTGTTATCCCAGTGTACTCGACCTCTATGGTAGACAAGGCCATGATTGGCTGAAGGTTTGATCTCTAAGACACCAGTCCACCATATACGCAGAAGAGGTATCCAGTAGTAGATCTCCTTGTATTAAGATCACCAGCATAATTTGCATCAACAAATCCTTCCAAAGGACCTAAACCTTCACACATCTTCATAGATTGTTCTCCAAATCCTTCCGGCTGCCCACCAAACATCAGACCATAATCTCTTATTCCATGCAGATATCTCAATATCTATTTCAATGCTTTCCAGTGTTCCTTCCCAAGGTTAGCCATGTATCTACTAACCGTGCTCACAACATGTGCTATATCTGATCTACAGCACACCATAATGTATATCACACTGCCTACAGCATTTGCATAAGAAACTCATTCCATGTACTCTCTCTCCTCTTCTGATTGGGGGCACTATAACTTGGAGAGAGACATATGGCTCGGCAATGATGTCTCTACAGGTTTGGCCTTCTCCATCCCAAATCTCTCCAGA
Source organism: Cocos nucifera (assembly GCA_006176705.1). Classification (NCBI taxonomy): domain Eukaryota; kingdom Viridiplantae; phylum Streptophyta; class Magnoliopsida; order Arecales; family Arecaceae; genus Cocos; species Cocos nucifera. The sequence continues at coordinate 382,580 of QRFJ01000272.1, read as the reverse complement.
ACCTTCTAAACATACTTTTCTTATGACTAATGGAGCACTCCTTTCCACCTATCTTTGCAAATCTCCATTCCAAGGATTTTCTCAATTGGACTCAAATTTTTTATCTCAAATTCAAATGATAATGCCATTTTCAACCTTTTCATAGCATCCATGCTTCTACTAGCTATGAGCATATCATCTACATATAATAATAGGTACAGGGCATCCTCTTCATCTACATCCTTGACATAGACACAACAATCATGTTCACATCTGCTGAAACCCAGGCTCAAGACAAAGCTATCAAACCTTTGATACCACTGACGAGGGGATTGTTTCAAGCCATACAAAGACTTCTTAAGTAAACACATCTTTTCTTCCTATCCCATCTTCATGAAACCATCTAGCTACTTCATGTAGATTCTTTCCTCCAAAGTTCCATGAAGGAAGGCCATCTTCACGTCCATCTGTTCCAATTCCATGTTATGCTGTGCCACCAGTGACAGCAAAACTCGAATAGATGTATGACGCACCATAGAAAAGAAAATTTCTATATAGTCAATCCCTTCCTTTTGTGAGTATCCCTTTGCTACTAGTCTTGCTTTGAATTTGACTCCACCTTATTCTGAAGGTGCTTCTTTCTTTGTGAACACCCACTTTAAGCCAATAGGTCGAGCACCCTCTGGAAGATCCACCAGCTGCCATATCTGATTCTTCTCAAGTGATTCCATCTCCTCCATCATGGTCTGCATTTATGAATCATGATCCTCACTCTCCATGGCCTCTACATAATTCTCTGGATCTTCATTAGAAGTGATGAGTGCATAGAAGATTACCTCATCAATGCCATATCTGATCGATCTTTTAATAATACGCTGGAGCTCATGCAAAGCCACTCCCATTAGCATATCTCTGCCTGATGTTTGTGGCTGCTACTTCACATCTATCTGAACTGTCGGTCCTTCATGCTAATTTTCAAACTGAGACAATACTTTTCTGCCTAGCTCCATCTCAACAAGAATACTCCTGTAAGTGGATGTAACCTGCATGCCATCATTCTCTGACTGGCCACCGCTGTTCACCTTTGTTTCTCTAGTTCCATCTATCCCAGACCTCCTTAAGATGCTCTTCTCATCAAAGATAACATCTCTGCTAATTACTGAGTTCAATGCCTGAGAGTCTCACAGCAGGTATCCCTTGACTCCTTATGGATACCCTATGAATGTCATCTTTTGAGATTTTGGATCCAATTTGCTCCTCCTGGTTGTCTCCATATGTGCATAGGCTGTGCAACCAAAGACTTTCAGGTGGCCAAGCTCCACCTTCTTTCCACTCCAGATCTCCTCTGGAATGTCTCCATTTAGCTTATAATGAGGGGACCTGTTCATAAGAAAATAAGAAAAAGTTAGAGCATCACCCCAAAAGGACTTTGAGAGTGATGTCTGCAGCCTCAAACTCCATGCCTTCTCGGTCAGTGTCCGATTCATCCTCTCTGTGACACCATTCTGCTGGAGAGTCATCCTCATCGTGTAATGACGTTTGATGCCATTTTTCTTACAGTACCTCCTGAACTATAAGCTAGTATATTTTCCTCCATTGTCCGACCTCAGACACTTTACCTGTCTCCCTGACTCCTTCTCTACTTCAACTCTCTAGGCTCTAAACCAGGCAAACACCTTTGATTTTTCTCCGATTAGATAAACCCACACCTTTCTTAAGAAGTCATCAATGAAAGTAACAAAATATTTTGCCCCACCTCTAGCTGATACAGGAGCTGGTCCCCACACATCCGAGTGCACTAAAGCAGCACTCCCTCACTACGCTTAGTACTTCTAGCAAACTTCATCCTATGCTATTTGCCAAAGATACATGGCTCACAAAGATCTATGCCCTCCTTCTTTAGGGTTGGGATCATTCCTCTTCTGCTTAGTTCTATAAGCCCACGGTCACTCATATGACCCATCCGATAATACCACAGTCGATATAAAACCTGCTCCTCCTGTGCCGCTACTAGCACCTCTGCACTATTATTTACTACTAAGCCTTCCATTCTATAAAGATTGTTGCTCAGTCTTCTATCTCTCATCACCACCAAAGCTCTCTTAAAAATTTTCAGACATCCACTCCCAGCCTGGCTGCTAAAAGCATAACCCTACTCCTTTAAGTAGTCCAAAGAAATCAAATTCGTTTTCAACTCCATTACATGCCTAACATTTGATAATGTACGAATGATCCCATCATACATCCTCATCCTGATAGAGCCAATTTCAGCTACTTTGCATGGATGATCATCTCCAAGGCTGACACTTTCACCATCGACCTTCTGGTAGGTAGCAAACCACTTCTGATGAGAAGTATAGTGGTGCGAGCATGCCAAATCTAATATCCATATAGTATCGCACTCTGTGGATCCATCTGATACAATTAGTAGGTCTTCTCCACTGCTCATAGAAATTGTATCATCTTTCTTGCTGGCCTTCCTTTTTTTTGATCTCAAAAGGGGACAATCTCTCCTCAGGTGTCCAGGATGATGACATTTATAACATTTCAATGTTATCTTTCTCTGATCGCAAGATTTTGACAAGCCAAGATCTTAGACCTAGGGTCTCCCTTGTAGATCTTCTTCCTTTGCTCATTTGATCTAAGCACACCAACAATCTCTTCATAGTTTAGGGTCTTCTTTCCATAAACTAAAGTTGTTATGTGACCATCATATAAACCTAGGAGAGAACATAATAGCAGCAATGCCCGATCCCCCTTGTCAATCTTCACATCCAAACTCATCACCTTAGAACACACCTGATTGAATCTTTGGATATGTGCAACAAGATCTCTACCTTCAAACATCCTCAGACTATATAGTTGTTTCTTCAACCATAGCTTGTTCGTCATATTCTTCTCCAAGTATGTGTTCTCCAATCTCTCCCAGAGCCCCTTTGTCGTAGTTTCTGTGCAAACCTCGGGCAAAACCTGATCGGCCAAGCACATCCGAATTATGCTAAAAGCAATTTCCTCCAACTCTTTTCAATCCTCAGCACTGATCTTTTTTGGCCTTTCTTTTGTCAAGACCTTGTAGATCCTCTACTGAACCAATAAGTCCTTTACTCTTTATTGCCATAGAGTAAAGTTTTCCTTACCGTCGAACTTCTTAAAATTCACCTTGAATCCACTTGATCCCATGACTTCAAATAAGTCAAGAACAGATCCCTAACATCCTTCACAATCTCACACACCAGCAAAACTATCCTTCAAACAAGATCTAACTAGCCTTAGATCCTCTTTCCAAACTTCTATATCATCGTTCCTCCGTGTAAACAATCTCCACCTCAATCTAGAGATAACCACGAAGCAAACTAGAAGTTTTAGATAAAACTTGGTGCAATAGATCCTGGATGTAGTAAACCTTAGGTGTCTTCCTTCCTTCCACGTAACACAGCTCTGATACCAAATGTTGAAAATATGCGCTCTTCCCACATGGATTGACGTGGCCGTCAGTGATTAGCCAAGCAACAAGAAAGTACTTCTTAGAGATCTCTGTGGAAGCATGATCAAATAAATTAAGGAATAGAGAAGAAGAGAAGAAAAGATTTTTGGAAGAAATGAGCTTTTATTCAGTATATTTCAACACTCTTACAACCTTGATCTATTTTCAGTATATATACTTTACAAAGGGTCAATCCCAAGCTCACAAAAAATTTTTTCAAATCCAAACAACCCACGTACATAAAATAATAACCCATAAAAATTGAGCCAGCCTAGTTTCAGATGGAGCTGACTAAGCTACGACTGAGTCGGCTCAGTCTCATTGTGTACCATGCCAACAGCCCAAAAATGCTGCTCTCTATCTGAATTTTCTTTTGAGACCTAGCCGACCTAGTCCTAGACTAAGCCAACTTAGTTTTCAACTATGCCGGCTCAGTCTCAGAGTGAGTCGATCCAGTTTCTGAACTTTACTATTGAGACTAATTCTTCTTCCGGCTCGCTTCCATCTTTTTATGATCTGTCTTCTCATATTTTCAAGATTTGGGAGTGCCACTTTTGAGCTCACATGGGATAACTCAAGCAATCTTTTAGATCGATCTCTATAGATCTTCATCCCTAAGATGTAGAAAGCTTCTCCCAGATTTTTCATGGAGAACTATGACGATAGCTAAATCTTTATTCCTTGTAATGTAGGAACATAATTTTCGATTAAGAGAATACCATCCACATACAAAATGAGGAATATAACTGCTGGACCATTAGTCCACTTATATATGCAGGGCTCTTCTTCATTCTTAATGAAACCATATGTCTTGATCATCCTATCAAAATGTATGTTCTAACTTTGAGATGTCTGCTTCAGTCCATAAATGGTCCTTTGAAGCTTACACACTTTAGACTCATCTATGGATGTAAAATCTTCAGGTTGTATTATATACACCTCTTCAACCAACTCTCCATTTAGAAAAGCTATTTTCACATCCATCTGTCAGATTTCATAGTCCAGATGCGCAGCTATCGCAAGCATGATCTGAATGGACTTAAGCATTACCACTATAGAAAATGTGTCATCATAGTCAATACCATAATATTGATGATATTCTTTGGCAACCAGACGAGCTTTATAGGTTTTTACCTTTCCATCTGCGCCCCTTTTTATTTTGAAGACCTACTTACATCCTATAGGTTTTACCCCTTCGGGTGGGTCAACCAATGTCCATACATCGTTGACCTTTATGGACTCTATTTTGGATTGCATGGCCTTAAGCCATTTACCAAAGTTGGATCTCTACATTGCATCCATGTAGGTGATCAGATCCTGATCATTCTCATCGAGTTTGAAAGGGTCACCGTCTTGGACCAAGAAATCATAGTATCTGTCCGGCTGACGTGGTACTCTACCAAATCACCTTAAGGGTGTAGGTTCAATAGGCTACGGGTTAGATCGTATCAAATTCGGTTCAAGTTTAGCTACTTATGTCGGTTCTTTCACTTGTTGAACTTCCTTAAGCTTGAACTTAGAGGCATTAATCTCTTCACTAAGAAACTTCTTTTCTAAAAAGACTGTCTTAAGGCTAACAAATATCTTTTGTTCATCAGCTAGGTAGAAGTAATATCCTTTGATCTCTTTTGGCTATCCTATAAAGCTACACTTGTCAGACCTAGGTTCGAGCTTATCTGTTGCTAAACGTCTGACATAAGCTGGACACCCTCAAATCCTAAGGTGCGAGTACTGGCTTATGTCCTATCCATATCTCATATGGTATCTTGGAAACTGACTTACTTAGCATCCTATTTAGAATATAACAAACTGACTTGAGCGCATATCTCCAGAGGAAGATCGATAGACCGACAAACCCCATTATAGATCGAACCATGTCCAACAGGATTCGATTCCTCCTTTTGGATACACCATTATACTGTGGTGTTCTAGGAGGAGTCCATTGGAAGAGAATCTCATTCTTCCTAAGATATGTCAAAAATTCACTAGAAAGGTACTCACCCTCTTGGTCAAATCAAAGAGTTTGATACTCTTTTCAGTTTGCTTTTCTACCTCATTATGGAATAGTTTGAACATTTCAAATGACTCCGACTTATGCTTCATTAAATAGACATATCCATATCTCGATAGATTGTCTGTGAAGGTTATGAAGTAGAAATATCCATCTCTAGCGCTTATGCTCATGGGTCCGTATACATCAGTATGTGCTAGACCCGGAAGTTCACTGGCTCACTCATCCTTTCCAATAAAAGGTGATTTGGTCATTTTCCCAAGGAGACAAGACTCACAAGTCGAAAGTGATTCATAATCACTGACCTCAAGAATTTTTTCTTGAGCCAACCTATTTATTCTGTTCTTATTGATGTGACCTAGCCTACAATGCCAAAGGTAGACATCTAATACTTCATCTATTCTAGGGCGTTAACTGGAGGTTTGGACTACGTTAATAGACTGTGAGAATAAATAAATTTCATTATTCAATTGTCCAACATAAACTGTAACACCATTCAAAATGATATCATAAAAATTTATTTTTATTGAAAACTGATAACTGTTCTTGGCCAAAAGGTCTACAAAAATTACATTCAATAAAAAACTTAGATAAAAGTAACAATCACTAAGAATAACTCTATGAGAATTGATTACAAGGTTCATGATTTCTAAAGCTAGAACTAAAACTTGTCTTCCATCTCTGACATTCAGAAATCTCTCGCCTTCATCAAATCTCCTACTGACCTATAAACCCTGCATTGAATTACAAATATGATAAGGGCTTTCAAAATCTAATACTCAGGCAGTGATATCATAAATTGAGAAGTTACAAGGTGTTATTATATAATTACTTTATGCAGTAACTACTTTCTTCCTCCTCAGCATATTCGGGTCCAGGATGGTAATGTACTGAGGACAATTCCTTTTCCAATGCCTCTACTTCTTGCAAAAGAAGCACTCCATGTGGCTTTGGTCAAGCTTGTGCTTCTTGGTCTAATCTTGTGCAGACGTCCCAGCATGCGGCTACACCTTCTTACTCTTCTTCTTCTTATTCTTCTTTCCTTTCTTAAAGGATTGACTAGAAGAAGATCCTCTCACTACGTTAACCGACCCCTTTTAGAGATGGTGATCCTTCTCAAAGTTCTACAGCAACCCTAATAACCCATGGTAGTTCACTGCAGGCTTTGTCATTCTAAAATGAGTAAAAAAAGGGAGAAAGAATTTGGATAAAGAATTCAGAATCGCATCCTTTCCGAGCTGCTCATGCAGAAAAAAACCCAGCTTAGGCATTCAATCATCTCGATCATGTACAATACATGATCAATGACTGACGCCCCATCCCTCATATGAGTATTGAAAATGGCACAACTAGTTTGTGCCTTTCAATGTCGTTAGGCATGCCAAAGGAGTCGTTCAATACTTGAAACATCTCCTCAGGCTGGGTATTTTCAAACCTACGGCTAAACTCATTATTCATTGCTACCATCATAATGCACCGAACGGTGGTGCGGTCATTGAGCCACTTCTAGTAAGTGTCTCTTACCACCTTAATAGTGTTCAGGGCTGGCTCCTCAAGTATTAGATCAGTCAATACATATAAGATTCGTTCATGCTCTAGGATGATCTTCAACTTTAGATACCATCTACCAAAGTTGGGTTGTCATTGTCCAACAATGATCGGAGTGATATGATAGTGGCTATTTCTACACAAAAGGAAAACCATAGACCTAATTGGTATATGAATTATTTACTTTAAAGACTTGGACTTTAGTTAAAAGATTCTTCCACTATTTTGCTCAAATCAGTAGCCTCTACCTTCAATTCAAGAAATTATCCCTAATTTCTTAGTGGGTACTAGAATCCACGTAGACTACACATGAGCCCAACTTTGGTTGGTCAACCCATGTGCACCTATAGGTAGGTTCATAACCAATTGTTTCACTAAACAACTTCTAGTAATTTAATTTTTTCCCTGAAAGTCTAATCAGTAGGCTTTGGCCTCTACTAAAAAAATTCAGTTAGGTCCAACCATTAACATGACCATATTTGGTGCATCAGACCAATAAATGATCAGGTTCGATTTTGGCCGACCAACCTGACCACCATCAAAAAGACACGATCAAATTATCATATTATGAATGATAATTCTATTAGTCAATAAGCACCAGATCTTTAGACCTTCAATGATTATTAAACCAATGGATCCATTATCACTCAATTTAATGAGAGGCTATGACTTAGTTATTATCATAACTTTATCATTTTAAGGACCTAATAATTTTAAAAAATTTTATTAACCAATTTTAAAAATAATTGATCAGTCAATTTGGATCCTCCCACTGACTTCACCAAGTCAGATAAAAAAAAAAACCTAATTCAAGCTGGCATTAAGAGCACCTAAATCAATCAAACTAATTTACCTAATTGACATGGGTGAGCCCAAATCTTTAAGTGGTCTAATCAAAATCTAGTTCATCAGGATGGCTAGGTAAGTGAGATCAGTGGAAGGGATATGTCATTAACTCATCAAAGATCGAATCAGTGTGAGTAGCTCCCAATTAAAAACCACTGGTCTAAGCTTCTAGACTTATTTTAGACACCATCTATTCATTAGTTTCAATTTGACCAGCTTAGCAATTTTAGGTTTGACCGCGTAGCCACGAATCAAGTCCATTTGGTCCTAGTTAAAGGCATAGACTTGACCAACTACAACTATTGTAATTTGATCTAAAAATTTTTTCACCTAATCTAAATCAATATTTGGTTAGATTTAATCAATTACTCTAATTTATCCATTCTTTAACTAACCTTAGGTCTAACCCATTTAATAGACCTAATTCGACTAATCTGATAACCCACATTTTATGATCAATGATTTAGAATCTTTAATTCATAATTCTAAATTCTAATTCATCATACTTAATTCTTAATTAAGTTTAAGACTGAGGGTTGGGATTAGGCATTTCAAAAATATTTTTCAAAATTTTGAAAGATTTTTTACATCCTAGCACTATTTCACTAAATAGGTCGACTCATTTCAAAAATGGATCGACTTATTTCATAAACAAGCACTAGATGTAAATTTGATTTCATAAAACCAGTCAATTATAACATTCAACCAACTTCTCAATTGGTTTGGCTTGGATCTCATCCAAGTTGGCCTGAGCAGAAGCTGAGCTGGCTTGGTTCCTGAGATAGCTAGCTCGGGTGGAAGGCCCGAAGGCCATCGTTCCCATCGAGCATGCTTGGATCCAATCTAAGCCGGCCCAAATTGAAGTTGAGTTGGCTCGATTCTTGATCGAGCCGACTAGAGCGTCAATCCAGAAACCATATTATGACTGGCACGTTGGTCGAGCTAGCTCGATTCCTAAGAGAGCCAGCTCAACTAGCGAATAGAATCTTTCTAAGATCCAATTCAGATTTAATCTAAAACTATGTACTCTATATAAAAAATCATGAAATTATTTAGATCTAATCTAAATACTTATTCATGATAAAATTTAGATTAAACCCTTCAAACACATCATAAAAATTATTAGATCAAATCTAAAATTTTTATGATCAATTTTATAGATCGCAATATACCAGGATAACTTCTCCACTATAAGAGATAAACCTTACAGTAGAATAACCTACAGTCCATGCGATCTTCATTTTTATTTTTTAGATCAGATTATTATTTAGATCTAATCTAAAAATAATCTAAATCATGCATTTATAATACATCAAAGAATCTGCTGCTCTGACACCAATTGAAGAAAACGCATAGGATTTCTAGCTCTACTTTCAAAAATATTTTTCAAAAAAAATATGCAGTAAAAACTATTATTAATCAAATTAATAATAAGAACTATAGATCTAATCTAAAAATTTTACATGTAGCAGAATCTAATATACCATATATGCATGCATATCTGAAAATAAAAATAGCAACTGCAGTAAAACTATTTTACTGCTCTATGTGTTCAGAATATATTATCTTTTTGTGGGTAGATAGACTCCACAATCTAATCTCCTCGGTGTAGATCTGATCACCACAATACAGCCACACAAGCATTTAGCCTCCATGGGTAATCCACATAAGGTCCTAATCTCGAACAGTTCCTCCCGAGTGCTAGCTCTGTAGAAACCTTCAATGGCTGATTCTAGATTGAACTCCTTTGATCTTGCTTTATGGGCTCTTTGGATGCTCTGGATTGTCGATGAATGCAGAAGATATATAGCGGAGGCTTTCACCAAGATCTGTGAACTCATAACCCGTGTAACTCACATATTTAATTCCTAAAATCCTAGCTATAGATCTTAAGGTATGCACCACCCAAATACCCTTTGCACCTAGTTTTTTATCATGCACGTAGAGAAGAGACTTTCTCTTCTCTGGTCTCTCTTTTTTCATCATACGCACGTCCCAAAAATTCCATGCATAAATAGATGCGCTAGCTCTAGAGAGGCATGGAGGGTTTTAGATAATATTGTTGGCTTGTTCATTCAAACACAAACTTTTTTAAATTAGAATAACAACTAGCCTATCTTATCTACATGGGGCATGAGAAAGGAGGGTGCACGTCCTCCCTTGCATGGAAAATATTCACGAGAAATCTTTTCTTATGAAGAAAGGATGGCGCAGATTTTGGTGATGTGGCGCATGAGATGACTAGTCAAACTAGTCTCATTATTTGACATCCAATTGAATCAATCCAATTCAAATTGGTTAGGCCCAATTTGTTAGAAATATGTTCCAAAGCCAATTGTCAGCCTGTTGTTGGTTGGGGTATACATTTATAATTATATATGAGTTATAAATTAATAAAAATTATTTTGACATTTTTCATCATAAATTCTATTATCTTCTAATGAACTCCTGTATTGTGATGAAGTCCTTAGGACTATCTAGATTCGATAAAGAAGAATTTATCATTTAGTCCTTAAATAGTTCATGACCAAATGATACATTGTTACTCAGGATGATAATGTTTATCGAGTATAGATCGTTGTGTGCCATATAGGTTGGTTGTCCTTGTAATCAAGGAGTGTTGAGATATTGATATGGCATGCAAGTGAGATGTATGGGTACATCTGCACTGAACGTGATCAATTTCAGATCTTTTCTTCTATCAAGATTAGATCTGATGGAATATGGGTATAAGTATTCTTCCGATCTGAGATCATCATGATGACTTTCAAGCAACTCACTATGCTTTGATGCCAGACTACCTAAATTTTTAATTCAGTGGTGAAAGATTTTTGGGCACAGTCAAGTACTTGAGGAGTCAGTGCATGTATCAAGATGGGATTGACCACTCCTAATTTTAGGAGCTGTATTCAATTGTGTTTCAATTTAGCACAACCTTGGCCAGGGTAGTCTTAGCGAGGAATCACGGGACTAATTGATTTGAGACATGACATGGATGTATTTTCTAGGGTTGACAGTCTAATCTTAAATCTCTATTATACAAAAATCATAGGGATGAATTATACGGTAACCATATTCGCGTAGGTTCTGAATGTTGCGATTATGACTATTCGACCTATCCGAATGTCGGGTACCATTGCTAGATGGTCACTTTGATTGGTACAAAAATTGATTTCTATGCCATCGGCATAGGTTCGAACCTGCGAAGTCATACACACTAGAGGTTCTTACTTGATCTGATGGTTGGTGAAGAGTTTCACTCAACTAGGACTCTATGGTCAAGAGTCCCACTAGACTGGGACTTTTCGATCGGGAGTCCTATTGGGTTAGGACACTGAGTCTCAATGTTTGGGAGTCTATAGTCAAAAGTTTCACTGGACTTTGACTCTTCGACCAAGAGTCCTACAGCTCTGAAACTCTGAGTCCTACATGTCTGGGACTCTGTGATTGAGAGTTAGGACTCTACAATCAATAGTTCCACTTATTTTGGACATCGGGATTTAGAGTCCCACTTCGATCAAGAGTTTCATTTTGATGAAACTCTGTTGTTCGGACACCCACCAGATTTATATTTTGAATTTATGAGAGGTTTTATTAGTGATTTGATCGCTAATTAACTCAATTTGATTGTGTAATTATTTATGGATCAAGTCCAATTAAATTGGGTTCAGTTAGGTTTGACCCAATTAGGTCACGAGTTGACCTAATCACTGAGGAGGTTCGAATCCTGATTTGATCAGAAGTTGGGCTTGATCAATTTTTGATTTTATTGAAATTTAATTGAGCCTAATTAAGTCTAATAATGTTGGGTTTAATTTGATCTAGTTGGACCTAACCAATTTTGATTGGATTGGTTCAATTGGTTGAAGTTTAAATTCAAAGACTAGTTTGATTAGTCTTCTCTTCCCATGCGCCACCTCATCTCTCCTGCGCTTATTTAAAATTCATGACAAAGGTTCTCATAAGTTTTCTCCCATGCACAAAGAGATCTCATGCCCACTTTCTCAATGCCTAATATGGATAAGGATTAGTGGTTAATGTTTAAATTTGAATGAGATTCATATTTGAATAAGAAACCAACCATTTCTTTATCCTGCCACCTTCTTTATGCGCCCCCTTATCTACACGAGAAAAGGTTTCTCATGATTTTTTATCATGCAAAGATAGGGCGTGCGCCTGGTCTTCTCACGTCCCATGGGATAAGGATCAAGTTGTTATAATTCAAAGAGAGTTTGAATGAATAACAACCTAATCCTCCCATGCATAGAAGACTTGGTTTGGCGCAAATAAAAGGAGGTTTTTCTTTGGGATGTGCGACACCTCTAGAATGAGAAATTCATCTACGTGATACCTCCCCTTCTGCATGAGTTAGAATTAAAAAATTCCTAAGACAAGAGAAAAACCAAGTGTTGGGCGCAAGGTTTTCTGAGTGCTACCCTAGGTTTTTGACCAAGGTTTCGAGAAGAGAGATGGTAAGCTATGAGTGTCGTTAGCCCACCAAAAGTCTAAAAGAACCTCCTCTATCTCTCTACTACATCTACCAGCAATCTAGATGATCCGTAAAGCCCGTAGATGAAGATCAAAGTCGTTCAATCGAAATAATCCCTGAAAGACTTCAGTGTCAAGCTAGCACTCACAGGGAGCTGATCAGGATTAGGAGCCTCATGTGGATGATCCATGGAGGCCAGATATCTATGTGACTATATCATGACTAGTAGACCTACTCGATGATGATCAGATTATGGTGATCGACTATCCGCGCAAGGTATAGTATTCAGAATACTTAGATGTAGTAAATAGTTTACTGTATTATTTTAATTTTTCAGATCTTATATGTATGCATTTATGTCATGTTTAGATCCTTAGTGTAGGGTTTATTTTCTGATATGATCAGTAATAAATTAATTAGATTAATTAATTTTCTACTATATTTTAGCTATTTTTGAAAAATTTTTGAAAGTAACATCATTAATCCTGCATTGGTTTCTTACACAATTAGACCAGATTAAACTCAACTTATTTAGGCTTAATTAGGCTCAGTTAAATTCTAATCAAATTAGAAATTAATCAAGCCCAATTCTTGATCAAATTAGGGATTAAACCTTCTTTACGATTAGATTATCTTATAACCTGATCGGGTCAAATCCAAATGAATGCAATTCAATTGGTCTTGATCCAAAAATAATCATCCAATCAAATTGAGTTAATTAATGATCAAATCACTAATTAAACTTTTTTTGATCAACCATTAGATTGGGTAGGAACCTCTAGTATGTATGACCCCATAGGTTCGAACCTAAGCTGATAGCATAGAAATCAATTTCTTGTATTAATCAAAGTGACCATCTAGCAATGGTATCTGACGTCCAGATAGGTCGAATAGTGTAATCACAATATTCAGAACCTACGTGAATATGGTTACCGTATAATTCATCCCTTTGACCTCTGTGCATAAGATGACTCAAGATTAAACTGTCAATCGTGGAACATACATCCAAATTATGTTTCAAAGTAATTTATCCTGTGACCCCTCACTAGGACTACCCTGGCCAAGGCTTTGCTAAATTAAAATACTATTGAACACGGCTCCTGAGTCTAGGAGTGGTCAATCTCATCTTGACTCATGCGCCGTCTTCTTAAGTACTTGATTGTACCTAAAAATCTTCCATCACTGAATTAAAAATTTAGATAGTCCGGCACCAAAGCACAATGACTTGCTTGAAAGTCACCATGGTGATCTCTGGTTGGAGGAACACTTATGCCCATATTCCATCAAAGCAATTCTTGATAGCAAAAAAGCTCTGAAGTCGGTCACGTTCAGTGCAGATGTATCTCTTCATCTCACCTGCATGCTATACCAGTGTCTCCACACTTCTTGGTTAAGAGAACAACTAACCTATATGGCACACAATGACCTATACTTGATAAATATTATTGTCCTTCGTAACAACGTATTATTTGGTTGTGAACTATTTTAAGGACTAAACAATAAATCCTCCTTTATCAATTGTAAATAGTCCTAAGAACTTCATCACAATAGATAGCAGTTCATTAGAAGATGAAAGATTAATGATAAAAAAGCCAGAATAATTTTTATTTAATTAATAATTCATATATAATTAAATAAAATAGCTCAATCATCAACAGGCTGATGATTGACTTTGAGACACTATTTTCAACACTACCTACTTAGAGATATAATCGATAGCTACTAAAATATATTCATTTCCAAAGGAGTTGTTCATCAGAAAGAAAACTCATTGATAGATGGTTCACTAGATGGTGCGACTATAATTCGGGACAAGTGATCAGTTACTGCATTCTCTGCTCCTTTCTTGACCTTAATTTCTAAATCAATTTTTTGAAGTAGCAAGATCAATCGGATCAAGCATGCCTTGGCATCTTTTTTTGCTAGGAGATGTCTAATGGTTGAGTTGTCAGTATATATAATGGTGTGGGATCCAACCAAATAGGATTTAAACTTTTCTAAGGCAAAGACAACGGTCAGAAACTTCTTTTTTGTGGTAGTATAATTAAGTTGTGCATCATTTAAAGTTTTACTAGCATAGTAAATAACTCTTGATAGCTTATCAAATCTTTGACCTAAGACAACACCCACAGCATGATCGAACGTGTTGCACATGAGTTCAAAATATTCAGTCTAGACAGATGGGTAAATGATGAGAGCTGAAATGAGTGTCTTTTTAAGAAACTCAAAAGACTCTAGATACTCAGGAGTGAACTCAAATTTTATTTTTTTTACTAATAAATTTATCAATGGATGAGCCACTTTGCTAAAATTGGGTATGAACCTTCTACAAAATCCAGCATGTCCTAAAAATGAATAGTTTTTCTTGATAGATTTAGGTGGTGGAAGACCGCAATTAGATCTACCATGGCCTTGTTTATTTCAATTTTCTTTTTTGAGCTACATGGCTGAGAACTATACCCTCTTTAACCATGAATTAGCACTTCTCCCAATTGAAAACTTAGTACTCCTTATATCTTTCTAGGATAAGTCTCAGATGATCTAAACATTTAGAGAAGGTAGGGCCAAAGACTAAAAAATCATTCATGAAAATTTCTAAAAATTATTCAACCATATTAGAAAAAATGCTGATCATATATCTTTGAAAGGTTGCTGGTGTATTGCACAACTCAAAGGGCATGCGTCGATAAGAAAATGTTCCAAATGGATAGGTGAAAGTAGTATTTTCTTAATCTTCAGGGGCTATGGGGATCTAGTTATAACCGGAGTATCCATCAAAAAAATAATAGAACTCCTATCCAGCTAATTTTTTCAACATTTGATTAATGAATGACAAAGAAAAATGATCTATCCCCATTGCTATGTTTAATTTTCTATAATCTATACAGACCCTCTACCCCATTTGGGTCTTAGTCGAGATAAGTTCGTTTATCTTATTCTGGAGCACTGTTATCTTAGACTTTTTGGGTACCACTTGTATAGGACTTACTCAAAAGCTATCTGAGATGGGATAAATTATTTTATTATCAAGTAATTTTAAAATCTCTTTCTTGACTATATCTTTTATAGCTAGATTGAGTCTTCTCTAGGCATCTCTAGTTGGTTTAATACCTTCCTCTAGGTGTATCCTGTGTTGGACTATGGAAGGGCTTATTTTCTTAATATCTATCATGGTCCAACCTATTGCTTCTCAATTTTCTTTCAGAACTGCTAACAACTCTTCTTATTTAAGATTTAGGTTTGATGCAATAATTATGGGCAAGGTTTCTATTGGACCTAAATATATAGGCATACTTAAGATGCCCGGAAAGGGTATTCAATTCTAATTTAGGTTCCTCCTCTATTGATGGCTTAGAAGATGGTTTAGCCATTTTCATGAGGGGTTCAATTGGAGGTTCCCATCTCTAGCTAATCTTATGGTCAACAGGTATTTTATCGATGTGTTCAGATTTATGGTTTAGCCAAATACTTGACTTGAGATCGACTTCTTTATTACTAATGTCAATAGATTCATAAATTTCATCTTGGATTATATTTAAATTAGCATGCTGGATGGATTCCTATTCTAAATTAAATATATTTTACTTAATGATCATGTTCCCAAAAGATAGCTTCATAAGTCCATTTCAGTAGTTGATTTTAGCATTAGCAGTAGCTAGGAATGGTCTTCCTAAAATAACTAGGATATGACCCTTGAGGTTTGAAACTAGTTTGGTCTCTAAAATGATGAAATCTATGGTGAAGATAAAATTGCCAACTTTGATTAAGATATCCTCTACCATTCCCTTAGGGATCTTAAAGAATCGATATGCTAATTGCAACGTGATCCCTGTTGGCTGAAGTTTTTTCAATCCTAATTGCTTGTAAACTGAATAAGGTAGAATATTTATACTAGCCCCTAAGTCTAGCAGGATCTTCTTATTGTGAGTTTCTCCAATAACATATGAAATTGTTAGAGATCCTGGATTCTTATATTTTATTGGCATATAACTTGATAAGTATGAGCTCACACTTGTAACCAAGGATGCTCTCTTGGGTACATTGATAGTTTTTTTTTTTGGTGCAAAGATCTTTTAAGAATTTAGCATAAGTTGGTACTTGCTAGATCATATCTAGTAGAGGAATATTTATTTGGACCTATTTAAATACCTCTAATACTTTATCCAAATGTTTCAATTACTTATTAGACCCTAATCGATTTGGAAAAGGAGCTCTAGGAGTTATGGGTACTAGGATGGGTATACTATCAATTTTAGAAGCTTGAGTTTGTAAGGTAGGTTGTTCATAAGGTGACTCGGCATATGAGTCCTCTCTAATGTTAGATTTTCCTACCTAGTTATCTACTTGTTTCTCCGATCTTAAGGTATGAATAGCATTCACTTGGTTGAATTGGTTTCCATGTTGGGGCCATGGACTATTTTGGTTTCTTGGGTTAGGCTTGGGTTGGCTAGGTAGCCTCTCTCGCTCACTCATAATAGAGGCTAGCTGACCTACCTATATTTCTAGATGGGCTATGGCTTGGGTGTTAGCATTTAGGAGCTGGCCCATAGTTTGCATAAAATTATTCAATATAGTGTTGGTATCAATGTTGGATTTAGGTAGGACTTTTAAGCTTTTCTCTAAAAAACTAAATTTCTTTTTATGATTATTGAAGCCTGGTGTGTTGTTTAATACAAGGTTAGGCCTTGGATTTTGTTGGTTGAAACTAGGATTGCCTACATTTAGGTTATGCGATCAAGAGAAGTTTGGATGATTCCTCCATCCTAGGTTATATATGGGTGCAAAAGGGTTGTTCATTGATCTTTAGTATGTAGTATTTACCTATGCATATCCATTCTTTATTAGAGAACAGTCCTCAAGAATATAGTTTGGTGCACTACCCGCTGCACACAGGTACAGACATATAATTTACACTAGTAGATCTCTGCAGTTCTAAGGCCTCCAACTACATAATAAAGTGGCAATTTTGGCCTCTATAGCTAGGGATGTTAGTATTTGATGCATTCCACCTCTTGAGGGTATTCATCTTTGTGGTTTTCTAGTTATTTTTTATTATAGACTCTTCTTAGCTAGGTCATCTAGAAATTGCCTGGTCTCATTGGGTTCTTTAGACATAAATTGATCTTGGCACATGGACTTTAGCATGGTTTTAGAATTTGAATCTAGCCTCTCATAAACTATTTGGTATAGCCTCCAGGTTTCTATTTCATAGTGTGGGCATTGGGTCAAGAGATTCTTAAAATGATTGAAATACTTTCAAAATGATTCATCAGTTGGTAAAATTAATTTATCTCATTTCTAATTCTAGTTGTTTAATCATGAAAAAAGTACTTCTTTATGAATACTATTACAAAGCCCTCCTAGATCATCACAGATTGGTTTGGAATGTTGTATAACCATTTTTTTACATTATCTTTAAGAGTAAAATTAATCAATCTTAATTTGATCTCATCCGTAGAAAGTTGTTAAAGCCTCATGGTTGCACAAACCTCTTCGAATTTTCTAATAAATATATGTGCATTCTCTATTCTAGTAAACTTTGGAAACATATTAATCATTTGAGATTTAATTTTGAAGTTATGTGCATTAGGTTGAGGCAACCAATTGCGTAACATAAATTCTTAAGAATTTGGAGCAGATTGGTTTCTTCCATTTTAAAAACTTTCAGACTTGAAATAAAAATCAAATCAATTCTAACTAGTCGACCTAATATCCTTCTCCACGAGGAAAGTGGAGAATTCACTTTGTTTTCTATTTTTTTTATTTATAAAAGAAGAGAAAAGAGGTAGATAGATAAGAAAAGAGTTCTAGTGATGGGCCCTAAGGAGTCCTAAATCTAGAGACGAAAGAGAAGAGTGAGAAGAATTAGTTAAATTTTTTTTTTTAATTTTTTAAATACTTATCAAGCAAACATCTATCCTAATTTATCCTAATTCTAGATAATTTCTAACTGCCAAGGCTGCCTTGAAGCCCTCTAAGTTAGAAACTGTTGCCTAGATGAACAACCTAAGAGGAGGGAGTGAATTAGGTTCTTATAAAATTTTATCTAAATTTGCTTTCTAAACAACTATGTGCTTGATTTTAACTTAAGTGGTGTGGTTGAGATGTGTATGATATAAGCAATAGTAGATTTGAGATAGTGTATGCAAACCAAAATACTAAACAATATAAATCAAAAATAAAAGCAAAGTAAAGAAAGCAAGAAAAACAAGAAGTAAAATCATAATACAAACACACAAAATTTATAGTGGTTCGGTGCAACCCACACCTACGTCCACTCCCCAAGCTTTCCTTGGAATTTTTACTATAATCCACCCTTGATTATAATGTGTTTGTTTTCCAGGCAAACAAACAAACCTAGTTGATTTTCATAGAAGCACCAACCAAAATCTAATACCATTAGTTTTCCAGATTCACTAATAATCCAATTGGTTTTAACTTTGGCTCACCAACTACAACCATACAATGATTGTTTTTCTAGGCTAACAATCAACCCCGATTGGTTTTAACTTTGGTTCACCAATCAAATCATACAACGTTCAATTATGGGCTTGGACCGGCCTTTACCCCAAGTTTCTTTCTCCTAAAGAAACTTGTAAAAAAAATAAAATATAATTTTAGCACAAAAGAAATAAAAAATAAAAACACTCTTTTGAAGCGCGAAGAAGAAGCTGAATGATTGATATTTTGAAGCTTGACTTCTCTTCAATCAAAGCTTGAGAGGATGTGAAGGATATTAGAGAAGATCACTCTTGAAAATCTCTCAATTCTATGCACTTTATCCCTCTCTTTTTTTCTTTCTCAATGATATTCAATAACCTTCTCTTAGTTTGAAGATTTTTTCTTGTTAATCCACTTCCTTGCTTTTCCCATTGATTCTCTAGTCTTTTATATGCTTCAAAGTAACTGGAGAATGAGTTTTAATCGTTGGAGCCTTTGAAATAGCTGTTGGGAGTTGTTGTAGATAAAAAGTTAAAGTTATGAAAAACTAGCCGTTATAGTCACTGGGTTAGCTCAGTTTTTCACTGGATTGGTTCAGTCTAACTAGGTCGACTCAGTTTACAACTGGGTCGGCTCAGCATCAGTTTACTTCAAAAATCAGCTTTCTATTTTTCTATTTTTTGAGATTGAATTATCTAAGTTTTTCACTGAGTCGACTAAGTACTGAGCCAGCTCAATTTTTCATTAGATCATCTAAGTTTTTAGCCTTCAACAATTCTGCATATTTTGCTGCATGAATGACTTTTTGTCTTCAACTTTTGAGGGCTTCTTCAATCTTGATTTTTATGGTCTTTCCCACTATTGAGGCTTCCAAAAATTTATTATTTGAGCTTTATTTGGGCATTTGAAATTATTCTCTTTTTTGACTTTTCTTCTTGTGAGGGGATTTCTTCTATGGATAATTTCTTTATTTTAAGCACTTGAAAAGTCCTACACACATTCTTGAAATAAATGATTAGATACATAATATACTCAAAGTTTGGCAATCATCAAAATCAATCATGAGATCAATAATCTTGTTCTTTTTAATGATGACAAAACTTTGAGTATATGCTAAAGAAACTAATGTGAATCAAGACAAGAACAATGAATTAAACTTCATGAAAGAATTCTTAATGAACCTATAATTTATTGCACATCATTAGTACATACATATTTCATATACTCAACATAGTTCTCCTCCTTTTTTACAGCATCAAAAAGCTCATGGGAAGAAATAAGAAGTCATCAAAATCAACATCAAAGCATTAAATTAAGAGATGTATTAAATTCATGAAATCAATTTAAATGAATCATTTTTCTTTTGAAAATTTATTCTTTGACTCAAAATAAGTTTTAAATATTTATTTTAATTTTAAAAATTAGCTTGAATTTAAATATTATATGCTCTCCTCCCTTTTGAATGAGTATTTAATCAGATTTTTAAATATACACTTTTAAGCTTTAAGAGAAATAGAGTTTTTCAAAAGATTTGAATATGAAATCAAGCAGAGTATATACTTAATATTTAATCTTTTATTTTCTTTAAAAATTTTAGTCAATTAAGTTTTGAAAAGATATGTATCAAATATGTATCGAGCAAAGTAAAATAAATAGTATCAAAGTAAATAATAGTCATATTTTCAAATTCATTACTTTGAGTAAAAAATATTTTTAAATAAATAATTCATAAGGATTTTGCAATGCACACCTAAAATTTAGTCTCAAATTCAAATTTTTAAATGAGTTTCAAATTTAGGTTTAGAGATTCATTTTTGAGAAGGAATATGTTATAAATTTAATTTAACTCCAATCATTTACCAAGAATGATTATGCAAATCATGTTTAAAAGATTAGTACATGAAAAGCTCAGTATTATATTTATAAATAAACTTTAAAATTAGAAAAATATATCAAAATCAATTTATTTGGAGTAAGAATATATTTCAAACTCATTTTTTACTTCAAATAGTTATCAAAAATGATTTGATAATCAAAAGCATATAGATCAAATACAATAATCATATTAAGGCTCAAAAGTATAATGAAATCAATGTTCATTTTCCTTATTATAAGCTAGTTAGAGTTTTCAATCAAAGCTAGATAATATTACTCCCCTTATTTTTCATAATTAATGCTGGATAAATTTATTTTTAAAATTTTCTTCTCTTTTTTCTTTTAAATCAAGCAGATTAAACATGAATTTAACTAATAAATTCAGATTTTCTAAATTTGAAAGATATTTTAAATTTTAAAGCCCTTTTCAAATAATTGATCATTTTTTCTTTAATAATTTCTTTCCCTTACTTCAGCAAACAAAGTCATTTCTTTGAAAGATTTTCTTGATACTAATTCAACTAAAATTTAGACCAAATCATAATTTTCTTGATAGTTCAATATCACTTAAAGATCAATTTATAAATTTAGCTTAATATCAATAATTTTAGTTTTGAATTGGTAAAGATGAATTGATTCAAATCAAATAATTTTGAGAATTTTGAATGATAAATCAATTTGAATTGATATTAGCAAATTACTCAAGGCAAATCGTAAAGAAATTTTTAGTTATTCTTCAAAAAGATCATCTCTTCCTTTTCTTAAGAAATATCAAGCAATTAGGTTTAGAAAAGGTATGTATTTTTGAATTTATGTCAAATGATATCATATCAAATATATAGCTATATAAAATCAGATTTGAAATAAAAAAATATTCTTCTCTTTTTGTCAAAAGATAAATCAATCAAATACATGGCAAATAGTAAGTTGTTTGATACTAAATAATTAAAACTAAAGTCCTCTTTAAAAATTTAGTCTTTTAGATAAATGATAACTTTCTTGAAACATCTTGCTTGATATCAACTTCAAAAGATTCAAGAAGTCCATTTTTCTAATTCAATTTTCAAAATCAATTAATCAAAACAATGTATGAATGTTCATCAATAAATTCTCTTTTAAGATCAAAAGGGAAATCAAATTGATGATCAAGAACAATATTCAAATCAATTTGGGGGATCAAAAATTAATCAATTGGGAGATTCTAATAATCAAATAAAATAAGATCAAATCAAGAAAAAACTAGATGAAGGCTCTATGAGTTCAACTCAACTAGGAAGTTTTGAAATCTATAGGGGTTAATCTAAGATGCAATGTAAATCAATACTTCAAGCACTTGATCTTTTATAATTGAATGTCTTATCTTCAAGTACTTAGGTCAT
The DNA here is from genome assembly GCA_006176705.1 of Cocos nucifera. NCBI lineage: Eukaryota > Viridiplantae > Streptophyta > Magnoliopsida > Arecales > Arecaceae > Cocos > Cocos nucifera. The sequence continues at coordinate 360,528 of QRFJ01000272.1, read as the reverse complement.
GCAATTTTTTAGGATATTTCAACATTTAAACATCTTATCCGAGAATGTCAAAACTTAGTTTTATTTATAATTATTACACTCAAAGACATTCATAGCCAATTAAGCTTTTGTTGATTTAAGTTTCTTAAATATATAATAGATAAAGAAAAAAATAAGATATCATACTAAATTTCATGATAAATTGATTTTATATTGATTCAAAATATGATACTTGTAGAAGAGCACATTGATTTAAAAATCAAAGTATTCAAATCATTTTAAGCATCAAAGTCAATCAATCATTCTAATCTCATCGAAATATGAAAAATATTTCAAGCAAGTAAATATGATATGAAATCACATAGATAGATTATTAAAATCAATAGAATTAATCAAACAAATATTAATGGTATGATGTGAGAAAAATTTAGATTTTACCAAGCATCATCCATCCATTTTCATTCCCAAGACATCCACCCATAATTTTTTTTTTATTCTATTGGATCCTTGGTGTACCTGCAAAATCATTTACTAATTTTTGATATCCAAGTCATCTTGTGTCCATGGATGTTAGAGCACATGATTTCTTTGGGAACCCATATTTACTTAGTCAAATTATGATCAATTCTTTTAGCATTACATTCAAAAATTTTATGGCCCATTTTGTTGCATTTAAAGCAAACTATAGAATGATTTTCAGATTAAGTTTTGCTAAACATGTTGTTTATAAATTTTTGTTTTCTTAATGAATTATAGCCAATTCTAGCTTTATCGAAAATAGTTTTTTGATTGATTAAAATAGATTGAAGCTTTTAAGAGCCAATTGTAAATTTGTTAAGCATAGATTTTAGTCTTTCAATCTCTTTTCTTAGTTTTGAGTTCTCTTTCATAAGAGATTTTTTAGAGTTTAAATGACTTTCTTTTTCTTTAGCAAATGAATTTTTTTTCTTTCATAAAATTCTCTTTTTAATTAAGAGTTTATTCTTTTCTTCAACTAAAGATTTTTCAGATTTAAGAAGTACTTTTTTTCTTAGCCAAAGCATTATTTTCTTTCAAAATATCTTCTTTTTTAATTAATAATTTATTCTTTTCATTAACTAAAAGAAGATTAGACTTTTTGAGTCCTTTGTTTTTGAGCCTCAATTTTTTAAATTCATCTATTAAATCATTGAAGGCTTCAATTAACTCATTAAAAGTAAAATTGGAAGAATTCTTAAGATTTACCTCATTATTATTGGCCATGAGACAAGGATTTATAATTCTTTCTTCCACGTTCTCATTTCTCTCTTCTTTGCTTTGCTCCTCCTTAATCAATGCTTTCTTTTTTTTCTTATTTTTTTTTTCTTCTTCTTTTCATCCTCATGAGCCATGAGACATATGCTGGGGTGAGCTCGCTTATCCTCTTGGAAGCTTAGTGTTTCTTTTTGATTTGCTCCCTCATAGGTTGCTTCCAATTGATCCCAAATTTATTTTACTGAAATACATAAAGAAATTGCATTAAATTCATTTATGTCTAATGAACAATAAAGTATATTCATAGCTTTAGCATTTAGTTGGTTTATTTCTTTATCATGCTCAAGCAATGCTTTGGGAGTGTGTGAGCCATCGATTATAATCTTTCATAAGTTATAATTATGTGCTTGTCTGAAGATGTGCATTCATACTTTTCAATAACTATAATGTGAGTCATTAAAAAATAAAAATTTTTAATGGGGGTCTATCTATAGAATGACCATCATTAGAAAAAAAAATTATTTTGGATTGCCAAAATCTTTAGCTCTAGATGGATAGGTTAATAATCAATAATAGAGCACCTGCTCTGATACCAATTATTGCCTAGATGAATAATTCAAGAGGGGGGGATGAATTGGGTTTTTATAAAATTTTATCCAAATTTGCTTTCTAAACAACTATGTGCTTAATTTTAACTTAAGTGGTGTGGTTGAGATGTGTATGATATAAGCAACAGTGGATTTGAGATAGTGTATGCAAATCAAAATACTAAACAATATAAATCAAAAATAAAAGCAAAGTAAAGAAAGCAAGAAAAGCAAGAAGTAAAATCACAATGCAAATACACAAGATTTATAGTGGTTCGGTGCAATCCGCACCTATGTCCACATCCCAAGCTTTCCTTAGGATTTTTACTATAATCCACCCTTGATTATAGTGTGTTTGTTTTTCAGGCTCACAAACAAACCTAGTTGATTTTCACAGAAGCACCAACCAAAATCTAACACCATTAGTTTTTCAGGTTCACTAACAACCTAGTTGGTTTTTGTTAGATATATGTGCCCTAGAAGCCAGAATTGGCTAACACTTGTAATACACTTCTAGGGGCAAAATTATAATTTTGACTAATATCAATAAAATAGATTATTTTCTATCACATATGTGAATTTAGTGTCTGTGATACATCCTTTGAGTTAATGGTAATGATAATTCATATTTTCAAGAGTTAAAAATTTAAGACATGAATAATCATTATTAACTCATAAAATGCTCCCGACCATAGGATCACGAGGATGGTGATTGATCCGGAAGGTTGGTGTACAATCGCTTTTTTTTAGTAGATGAGTCTTGAGTCTATGGTGTGGAGACACCGGAGCAAGAGTACAGTACTCGTTGAGAAATGAGGGCACTGAGCGGACCACTCGAGTAGTCATTAGGAAGTCTACCTTCTCACAATGACTGACTCGACGCTGCAGTGGTGTGTCTGGTTCTGACCTGAGGTGCATCGGCAATATTACCTTGAGGTGTTATAGTTTGACTACACCATTCTCGGCTCCTAGCCATATGGATTCTGAGGTGTATGTTGGCTATAGCATGTTCATTTAGGAATTGGATAGCATCAAGATGGAATCTATCTACTCGTGGTAGAGGAGCAGCCCAATGATGATCATGAGAATCAAGTCAGAAGTCCATGGCCAGGCAGAGTGAAATAATAGAAAGAGTTTCTATTTAGGTTTTCACATTGGACTTAAATCGAATGATTCATCATATGAAGAGACTAGGGTTGATGAGTTCACCTTAACCAAATCTGATCGAGGCTCAAGATAGAAGAACTTAATCACAAAGTAGCTGCACCAAGAGTTTGCATTCAGCTCTGATGGGTTGCCACCATATACTTTAGGTGTACTAGATGGATTTTGGAGTAATTAGAATGATTTAGATGATCGATCATTCTAGCTGTTCGATAAGAAGATTCTAATCCATCGAAAGAGTTTCGATGAGTCGATAATAAGATCATGACATATCCTATACCATACAAAACTGAACCTAATTGGGTCACACAAACAAGGGTTTGAATCTGTGATCATCAATTGAACTGATCTAGTTCAATTGATCTGAATGAGATTCAATTAGTTCAAGAAAATTGCAGCACTCGATTGAACCTAACTTCTTCTTTTGCTATCACAAATAAGTTCCGACTGAGCCAAAGAAGTTGTGTTATCAGAGCCTTCATATGGTCTGACTAGAGGTTGTCTAAGTCAAAAAAGTTGTCTTATTTTGTAAGACATTACCTACCATTTTTGTTCACCTCCATTTCTCGTTCTTTGACTTGGTCAAAAGTTACCTTGAGGTCAAAATGACCATTGACACTTTGACTCTATCCATGTCACACACCTATGGAGAGCTGGTGGGGCTGTCTCCTACCAGAACCTGGCAAGAAAGAGGCGCAGCCATCCTTGGCTGTGCCCAAGCGAGGCACCCAAGATCCCTTTGGACAGGGACTCCATCTCCTTTTTGGATCCGATTAGAGTTCAACCAACTTTGACTGGTCTTAGGCACCCTCTAAGGAGAATCCAGGGACTCTATTCCACCAATCAGATTTAATCTGATTTCAAAAAGTTTGATGTTGGAAAAAGAGAAGTTGGATCACAGAAAGTTCTATAAATAAGACCCTACGCCCAACTCAAAAATGTATGATTGTATGATTGGAGAATTGAATACCACACGCCCAAGGCTGCTTCCCCTCTTCCTCCATGCCAAACCCACCTTCTCCCTCTCCTCTCACATCCAAATGTTTGGATTCTGTTGGTTGGATCAAGATCAAAGAAAGTGACTGAAAGCTAAAGGCTGCACTGCTGCATAGGACAACTGCTGATCTCGAAAAGAGTTTTGAAGTCATCCAGATCAGATCCAGATTTATTTTGGAGACATGATAGAGAAGAAGAGAATCTCTAGATCCACTTCGAGTGGATACAGTAGAGGCCAGGCAACTTGCATGGCTTGATCCAGAATCTTTCACTGCTTATAGGATCATCAACGGTAATAGGATTACCCACTTCAAGGTAAATTAAATCTGATTTAATTTATCTAATTTTATTTTAATTTTTAAAATAATAATAATTAGATCTAAAATATCTTAGATCTAATCTGGATCAAAGAAAAAAATTTTTGAAATATATCTCTTGATCTGATCAGATCTGAACGAACCTGATCCGAAAAATCAGGTTTTTCCTTCAGTTTTAACCTTGGCTCACCAACTACAACCATACAATGATTATTTTTCTGGACTAACAATCAACCCCGATTGGTTTTAACTTTGGTTCACCAATCAAACCATACAACGTCCAATTATGGGCTTGGACCGACCTTTACCCCTAGTTTCTTTTTTCTAAAAAAACTTATAAAAAAATAAAATATAATTTCAGCACAAAAGAAATGAAAAATAAAAAAACTCTTTTGAAGCATGAAGATGAAGCTGAATGATTGATATTTTGAAGCTTGACTTCTCTTCAATCAAAGCTTGAGAGGATGTAAAGGATGTTGGAGAAGATCACTCTTGAAAAGCTCTCAATTTTATGCACTCAATCTCTCTCTTTTTTTCTTTCTCAATGATATTCAATAACCCTCTCTTAGTTTGAAGATTTTTTTTTATTAATCCACTTCCTTGCTTTTTCCATTGAGTCTCTAGTTTTTTATATGCTTCAAAGTAATTAAAAAATGAATTTTGACTGTTGGAGCCTTTGAAATAGCTATTGGAAGTCGTTGTGGATAAAAAAATAAAGTTCTAAAAAACTAGCCATTATAGTCATTGGGTCGGCTTAGTTTTTGACTAGATTGGCTCAGTTTACAACTGGGTCAGCTCAGTATCAGTTTACTTCAAAAATCAGCTTTTTATTTTTCTATTTTTTGAGACTAGTTCATCTAAGTTTTTCACTGAGCCGACTAAGTACTAAGCCACCTCAGTTTTTCATTGGATCATCTAAGTTTTCAGCCTTCAACATTTCCATATAATTTTCTGCATGAATGGCTTTTTGTCTTCAACTTTTGAGGGCTTCTTCCATCTTGATTTTTATGATCTTTTTTACTATTGAGACTTCCAAAATTTATTTTTTGAGTTTTATTTGAGCATTTGAAATTATTCTTTTCTTTGACTTTTCTTCTTATGAGAAAATTTCTTCTATGAATAATTTCTTCATTTTAAGCACTTGAAAAGTCTTACACACATTCTTGAAATACATGATTAGATACATAATATACTCAAGATTTGGTAATCATCAAAATCAATCATGGGGTTAACAGAAACCAACTAGCTAACTAGCTAGATAAGGGTAAGATCGGTGCGGGTTCCTCCATTGCTTTTCTTAGACACCAGTTAGATTGGCTAGATAAGCGAATAAAACCAATTAAAGAACCACCTTTCCCTAAACCCTTTTTCTAGACACCAATCAACTAACCAATCTTGATCCGATCTAACTCTTCTGGATGCTTTGTCCTAGAGAGCTCAAACACCTTAGTAGTCAATGTCTAATTAATTTTAATTTAGATGCTTAGGTTAATGCAAATGAGAAAACTTGTAGTGGACTAAAAAAAGATAATTAAATCTCCATCTTATCTTGTTTAGGTTTATGCCTTTAAAGTAGTTTAGGTATGCTTGTGCACAACCAATAAGAACAAACAAGTTTTAATTAAAAACTAATAATAAGTAAGATCTAAGTAACATACAAAAAGAAAAGAGTGGGTTAGACTACGTACCTGGCTTCCAGCACTCACCAACTTAATGTAAAGCAAGATAAGGAAGATAGATAAGAAACATTAAAAACTAAAAAGCATGAAGAGCAAAAATTTAGACACAAATTTGAAAAACATGTCAATTCTCCAACAATAGCGCAAAAAATTTGATGTATCTTAAATATAACTGCAAGTGCATGGTGTGCAAAATAATATGTTCGATGAGTACAGGTCGATCCCATAAGGATTTGTATGATTTAAGTGTGTCAAATTTTTGCTCAAGCAAGCTTCGACAAGATGATGGTGATAATTTATATTAGAAACTATTAATGCAAGAAAATGAATCTTTGTAAAAATAGATAATGTAAAAATTCTAGAGCTTTTAAATCCACTAGACCAATGATTTAGAGAGCCCTTTTATGGTTTCTCTTATGATGTCTTTTTGAGTTTGCGGATTAAGGTGCAAAGCATAAACAAGCATGGATCATGAAAAAACTTGACTCACTCAACTATGATCTATTAAGCATTGTGCTTTACCCTATTAAGAGACTCTTCTTTCAGCTTCTTCTCTTGTGTTACCCAAGTATGGGCTGTGAAGGAACTCAAACCCAACTATAACCTATTAAGCTTTCCTACAAGGATGAAGAGAAAAAGATTTATAAAATTTTAAGCCTTCTGCCTATTATCCCTCCTTGCATCGAATCAAGCATAAATTTTGAAAGGATTAAAATTCAGCTATAGTCCATCAAGTCTCTTGATAAGAAATTACGATAGAAGAATGGCTCTAAATATTAAAAGCATGAAAAAAAATCCAAAAGAAAGACTTCTAATTATGGTCTAGCTTCATCACAAACTTTAGAAATTTTGCTTAGCTAGACATGATTTGATTAAAAGCTAATAGAGCAATAAAAAAAATACAATGCTACTTGCTGAATTTAACATTGTAGAAATTTAAAGAATTGTAGAACTAAAATCAAAGAACAAGAAAATTAAACTATTCTAATACTAAAATTAAAGAATTACAAAAAAAAAAAAAGGAAAAAGTAAACTTCATTACTGGAATAAAAAATTTCTGATACAAAACTAACTTTTAAGCCATTAACATGACTTGGAGTTAGAACAAGCAAAAAAAAAAAAAGAACCTCCTTTGGCCAACATTCCCCTGGCTAACTCTTCTTTTTATATGTTGAAAAGGTGGAAGAAAGTGGGAATAAGATGGATAAAAAATTTAAAAGATGGGTATTTTCATCAATCACATAGGCCCTATAAGAATTATGGTGTGGTGAGAGATATCCAAAAGTGCAGGCATTGAACTTTATTTATAGGTATAGTAAGAAAGAGGATTTTTTTGTCTTGGCAATGTGGGACTAAAAATATGAATAAGAATTAGAAGGTGGATGGATGAGATTTAAGAGCAAGAAAAGATAAGACAATCAGTTGAGGCTATAAAATAATTTCTAAAAATTTAATTTTCCTTTTCTTTTCCGCGTTCGTGTCCACATCCACGCCCATGTAGCGTTTTGTTGGCTTTCTGCATCCCAGATTGTTTCTGCATGAATAGCGCTTTGTGCTTGCACAAGCCCACCATCCCGCATAGCCCCTTCTTCCACGCATGAAGCCCAGCACCAGTATTCTTTCTTCATCAAATGGTCCACCATGGACCACTCCTTATTTTGGTCCACCATGGACCAAGTGGGGGAGGAAAGCCTATGAGCCACGTAGCCTTTTCATGCATCCTTTTTCATCTTTGCATGCCCATTGATGCCCAGCGCCCTCCTTTCCGCATGAACCAGCCAAGACTGCTAGGCCCTAGGCCATTTAGTTTTTTTAATATATTTTTTCCTTTTTTTTATCCATTGGATCCCTACCATGCATCCGTGTATCTTCACGTGTCGTGTATGTGACAAGCTTGAATTTAGACTCGAGCTTTATCTGCATATATGATTGGTTTGCGATGAAGTCTTCATACTTAATTATTTCTAAAAAAAATCATAAAAAGCATCAAATATAAAATAAAAAAGACTAAATAGCATAGATTCTAATACTTCTTATGTTTATTTAATATATTCATCAATCTGCTCCTGATCCAGAGGATTATAAAGTAGCTAATCAGAATATACAAATGATAATTCAGGGTAGCGAATAGATTGATAATGTCTATATAATGGATAATGATGAGTTAGATTCTATTATTAGATAAGCTTCACCGTACACAATAGCTGACAATACGAGTCATATAGATAATCAACTATTTAAGAAAGATATTGTATTAAATGAAGATGATATAGACCATGATGCTCAAGAAGCTAGTACATTACATGATGTGGAGTGCCAACCTATTATAGAGCATCCAAATTTATAAGTATTTAAAGCTCCTTCTAAGGCATTCAGGAGTATTGATCGGGTGGTTGCCAATATATCATTGTCTTCTTCAGTATTAGAGGCATAGTGTACCACTTGGCAAAGAGATGATGAATTGTATATAGGGCTCCATTTTGCGGATAAGGTGAAATTACAAAGTATAGTAAAATAGTATTCTATCGATACACATCATGAATTTAAAATTGTTGAGTCGAAGCCTAAACTTTCAATGGTTAAGTGTAAAAATAGAGAGTCTAGATGTAATTGGATGTTTTGAGCAATCAAGTAGCATGCTTTTTTGAAATCACATGTTATGTTGGTCCGTATACTTGTATTTCGGCCTTGCTTTCTCAAGATTATTTTGGCCTTGATTCAAACTTCATCATGAATGCAATACGGGATCTTATGAAAGAAGTATCCATAATTGCCATCTCTGAGATTGGGATAGTAGTAAAGAACAGATTCAACTATACACCCGATTATAAAATGTTATGGAAGGCCAAGCAAAAAGTAATGGCCTTGGTATATGGAGATTGAGATAAGTTATATGACCTACTGCTGAAATAGTTGTGTGCCGTAGAGGAATTTAACCCTGGCTCATGGGTGAAGTTTATTAGCAGTCCTACTGGTCATCCAGTATGTGCTACATTTGATCATGCTTTTTGGACCTTTGCACCATCAATTGAAGGCTTTAAATATTGTAGACCAATAATCAGTATTGATACTACTTTCTTATAATTGAAAGTCAACAACAGGCCTAAATGTCAGATATATGGTGAAGAAGGATATGATATACATAAATGTCCAAGAAATAGAGCATGAACCTCAGATGAAAATTAATGAGGATTTGCATTTAGTATGCAATTTGAATGATGTGTATTGAACCTTTATTTGTTATTGTTATTTATTGATCTTAAATAACGTTATCTTTCCTTCAATACTAGTAAATTGTAAATTACTTCACTATATTTATTCACTATACTCATCATGAGTAGTGATGAAAATTAATTTTTTTATTAATATTAATATTTGTAGTATATTGTACACATGCAGTCGGATCCAATTGATCATTCCATATTTTATGCACAGGCTACTTATCATTCTTTGGCTATCTATGATCATCAGGTATATATTTGTATCGTTAAAATCATGTCAATAAATTATTTGTATGGATTTAATATTACAGTATTGATCTTGTATTTTATTTTATTTTATTTTTTTGGTCTTTACAAGAGGCCAGTTTCCTTACCTATCGATGGAGGGAGCTAGCCATATCTCGGATGACCCCCCTCGATATATATATAGTCCCATATTTGTAGTAGGCTAGATTTTATGGCCTTGCTCGTGTCGGGTTCATTTCACATGATTGGTACTTGATCACTGTATTCATCGAGTGGTGGCGTTTAAAGACCCATACATTTCACTTACCCCATGGAGAGTGCACTATTACATTAGAAGATGTTGACATTTAGTTGGATTTGCTGGCTGATGGTCTTCCAATTATAGATAGTACTTATCATGATTGGTGGAAGGTATGTTTAGATTTATTAGGTATTATCCCACCCCCAATAAACTCAAGTGTTCCCATTTGAACATGGTATGGTTAGGTCAGCAGTTCAGCAAGCTACCTCCTCAGGTAGATGATATTGCCATACAGCGTTATGCTAGTGAAGGAAAATCCTGATTTTTCGGTCCAGGTTCGTCCAGATCTGATCAGATCAAGAGATATATTTCAAAAATTTTCTCTTGATCTCAATCAGATCTTGATAAGTTTCAGATCTGATTCTTATTATTTTAATAAATAAAATAAAATAAGATAAATTAAATCAAATTTAATTTACCTGATTTGGGTAATCCTATTACCCTGTAGATGATCCTGATTGCAGTGGAAGGTTCTGGATCTAAGCCACGCAAGCGCCTGGCCTCTACCGATATCCACTCGGGTTGGATCTGGAGATCCTCTTCTTCTCTATCACACCTCCAAAAATCAGATCTGGATCTGATCTGGAGGATCTTCAAAACTCTTTTGAAGATCAGCAGTCGTCCTTTTGCAGCAGCGCAGCCTTCTTGCTTTTGATCGCCTTTCCTTTGATCTGGAATCGCACCAACCTAAGTCCAAAACTCTTTTGGACGTGGAGAGCAAGGGGAGAAGAGACTATGGCATGGAGGAAGGAGGGGAGAGGCAGCCTTGGGGCATGGGAAATCTCAATTGAATTGCATTAGAATCTGAGTTGGGCGCAGGGTCTTATTTATAGACTAAGCTTGTGATCCAACTCCTCTTCCTCTCAACCAATCACAACCCTTTGTGAAATCAGATCTAAATCTGATTGGTTGGAATAGAGACCCCTGGATTCCTCCTTAGAGGGCGCCTAAGACCAGTCAAACTGGATTCTTAGTAGAACTCTGATTGGAATCCAAAAGGGAGGTGGAGTCCTTGTCCAACAAGGACTCCTAAGGCGCCTCCAACTTGGGCTCACGCCTACCCTTGGCGTGCGCCCTTCCTCCTTGCCAGGTTCTGGCAGGGGGACAGGCCCCCACCAGCTCTCCAATAGGTGCATGACATGTGGTCAAAAGTCAAAGTGTCAATGGTCAACATTTGACCAGTCAAAGGTCAGACTTTTGACCAAAGTCAAAGAACAAGAAATGGCAGGTGACCAAAAATGGCAGGTAATGTCTTATAAAATAAGACAACCTTCTCTGAACTTGGACAACCTCCAGTTAGACCATATGAAGGCCTCTGATTGAGCACAAACTCCTTTGGCTCAGTCAGGACAACTTATTTGTGATAGTAAAAGAAGAACGTTAGGTTCAATCGAGTGCTAGCACGATTTCCTTGAACCTAATTGAATCTCATTCAGATCAATTGAACTAGATCAGTTCAATTGATGATCACCAGATTCAAACCCTTGTTTGTGTGACCCAGTTAGGTTCAGTTCTGTATGGTAATGGGATATGTCATGATCTCTATCATAGACATCATCGAAACTCCTTTCGATGGATCAGAACTCTTCTGATTCGAACAGCTAGAATGATCGATCATCTAAATCATTCTAATTGCTCCCAAAATCCACCAGTGACACCTAGCAGTATATGGTGGCAACCCATCAGAGCTGAATGCGAACCTCTTGGTGCAGCTACCTGTGTGATTAAGTTCTTCTATCTTGAGCCCCGATCAGATTAGGGTTAAGGTGAAACTCGTCAAACCCTAGTCTCTGTCATATGATGTAATCATTCGATTCGAGTCCAATGTGAAAATCTAAATAGAAACTCTTTCTATTATTTCACTCTGCCATGGCCATGGGCTTCAGGACTTGATTCTCATGATTATCATAGGGCTGCTCCTCTACCACCGAGGTAGATAGATCCCATCTTGATGCAATCCAGTTCCTACAATGAACATGCTATAGCCAACATACACCTCAGGGTTCCATATGGCTAGGAGACCGAGTAATGGTGTAGTCAAACTATAACACCCTCAAGGTGAACTGCCGATGCATCTCAGGTCAAAGAACCAGACACACTACTGCAGCATCGAGTCAGTCATTGACGAGAAGGTAGACTCCCTAATGACTACTCGAGGTGGTCACGCTCAGTGCCCTCGTTCTCTAACGAGTACCTGTACTCTCGCTCCGGTGTCTCCACACCGTAGACTCAAGACTCATCTACTAAAGAGAAGCGATCGTACACCAACCTTCCGGATCAATCACCATCCTCGTGATGATCCTATGGTCGGGAGCTGTTTATGAGTTAATAATGATTATTCATGTCTTAAATTTTCAACTCTTGAAAATATGAATTATCATTACCATTAACTCAAAGGATGTATCACAGACACTAAATACACATGGTGTGATAGAAAATAACCCATTTTATTAATTATAGTCAAAATTATAATTTTGCCCCTAGAAGTGTATTACAAGTGTCAGCCAATTCTGGCTTCTAGGGCACATATATCTAACAATCTCCCACTTGTCCTAAAGCCAATTGGCTACAAGTCTAAGTCCCATCTTCTCAAGGTGGGCTTCGATCTTCTGCTGGCCCAACGGCTTTGTAAGTGGGTCTGCCACATTATCTGCGGAGTTGACTCTCTTGACCTCAACGTAACCTTTCTCAAGGTAATCGCGGATGAGATGATATCGCCGCTCAATGTGCTTGGACTTCTGGTGAGACCTCGGCTCCTTAGCAAGGGCTATGGCGCCATTGTTGTCGCAGTAAAGAGGAATGGCATCTGATGGCATTACTCCAATTTCTGCAGCAAACTTCTTGTACCAGAATGCTTCCTTTGCAGCCTCTGATGCAGCTATATATTCTGCTTCCATGGTGGAATCTGCTATCACAGTTTGCTTGGAACTCTTCCAGCTGACAGCTCCACCATTGCACACAAACAGACTTCCAGATGTCGACTTTCGATCATCTATATCAGACATGAAGTCCGAGTCTGTGTATCCTTGAACTTGGAGTTCTCCATTACCAAAGACCAACATCATATCCTTAGTTCTTCTCAAGTACTTAAGGATACATTTCACAGAAGTCCAGTGTTCTTCACCTGGATTTGACTGATATCTGCTTGTGACACTCACAGCATGGGCTATATCAGGTCGTGTACATAGCATGGCATACATGAGGCTCCCTATTGCAGAAGCATAAGGGATCTTGCTCATGCGTTCTATTTCCTCAGGTGTGCTGGGGCACATCTTCTTGGAAAGATGAATACCATGTCTGAAGGGTATTAATCCCCTCTTAGAGTTTTCCATACTAAACCTCTTTAGTACTTCCTCTATGTACATCTTCTGTGAAAGTCCTAGCATCCTATTCGGTCTATCCCTATAGACCTTAATTCCTAGAATAAAGGATGCTTCACCTAGGTCTTTCATGGAGAATTCCTTGGACAACCACATCTTGACTGATGTCAACATGGGAATATCATTCCCAATAAGGAGGATGTCATCCACGTACAATACGAGGAAGACAACAGCGCTCCCACTGACCCTTTTGAAAACACATGGTTCCTCTTCATTTTTGATGAAACCAAACTTTTTGATCACATCATTGAAACGAGTGTTCCAGCTCCGAGATGCTTGCTTAAGTCCATATATGGACCTTTGCAGCTTGCAAACCTTGTGATCAGTATCACTGGATGTGAAACCTAGCGGCTGTTCCATATAGATATCTTCCTCAAGATATCCATTTAGGAATGCCGTTTTCACGTCCATTTGCCATATTTCATAATCGAAATAGGCTGCAACGGCAAGCAATGTGCGGATGGATTTTAGCATAGCTACCGGGGAAAAGGTATCCTGATAGTCAATGCCTTCACGTTGACTATAACCTTTTGCCACCAGTCTAGCCTTGAATGTCTCCACATTCCCATCTGCACCAATCTTTCTCTTGAAGATCCATTTACACCCAATAGGTACTATACCTTCTGGTGGATCTACCAAGGTCCAGACTTGGTTTGAGTGCATCGAGTCGATCTCTGACTTCATTGCCTCAAGCCATTTCTCGGAGTCGATATCTGATATCGCCTCGTTGTAGGTTTTGGGATCATCACCATGAGCACCATTACCTATGAGGAACATTTCCTCTACGTCCTCTGAAATAATACCTAAGTATCTTTCAGGGGGACGGGAAACTCTTTCCGATCTACGAGGTGGAGGAGGTAGTGTTCTTATTGGCTCAACCTGATTTGGTTCCACTTGGTCCTTAGCTCGTTCTGCTTGTGAGACTTTCTCATCAAGCTTAATCTGCTTTCCAATGCCGCTATCTTGAATAAACTATTTTTCAAGAAATATGGCATGTCGACTCACAATCACATTGTGGTCTTCTGGAATGTAGAAATAGTATCCTAATGACTCTTTAGGATATCCTATGAATCGAGCTCTGAAAGGACCTAAACTCTAACTTGTCCGCTTGTTGTCTTTTGACATGAGCCGGACAACCCCAAATTCTGAGATGACTCAGACTTGGTTTCTTACCGTGCCATATCTCATACGGTGTGGTAGGAACGGTTTTAGAGGGAACCCTATTCAGTAGATAGAATTGAAGTTAATAATGAATGTCCCCAAAGAAAATCAGGGAGGTCTGTGAAGCTCATCATGGATCGAACCATATCCAATAGAGTCCGATTTCTCCGTTCTGAAACCCCGTTGAGTTGAGGTGTTCCTGGTGGAGTCCATTGAGAGACTATGCCATTTTCCTTAAGATAGTCTAGGAATTCCCGGCTAAGGTATTCACCTCCTCGATCTGATCGAAGAACCTTAATGGGTTTTCCAGTTTGTTTTTCTACTTCATGTCTGAATTCTTTGAACTTTTCAAAAGCTTCAGACTTGTGTCTCATAAGATACACATACCCATACCTAGACAGATCATCGGTAAAGGTAATGAAGTAGACAAAATTGCCTCTAGCCGGCACATCGAAATGGGCCGCACACATCAGTATGTACTAGGGCAAGGAGATCTGTGGCCCTCTCCCCATGTCCAACAAAAGGGAGTTTAGTCATTTTGCCTTGAAGACAAGATTCACAAGTTGGATATGACTCAAAAGTCAATGGACTCAATAGCCCATTTTTCTCCAATTTGTTAATCCTATCTTCTGCTATATGACCTAATCTCAGGTGCCATAGATATCTGTCGTTTGGACTATCCCTAGGTCGTTTGGCATTCACGTTTTGCTCGATAGTTAAAATAGGTACATCAATATGCAACTGATAAAGACCATTAACAAGGAAACCATTTGCAATTTTATTTCTTTCATAAAGAATGTTACAATGGTCCTTAAAGAAGGTGATCACATAACCTTCTTGTGCTAAGCATGAAACAGAAATCAAATTCCTGCTAGCTGCAGGCACATAATAACAGTCTTTTAAAACTAAGTCTAAACCAGATGGTAATCGAAGAGGGTATGTTCCCACGGCTACTGCAGCAACTCTTGCTCCATTACCGATGCGTAGGATCATGTCTCCATCCCTCAGCCTCCTGCTATCCTCAAGACCCTGCATAGAAGTGCACAGATGAGCACTAGAACCAGAGTCAAGCACCCAACTGGATGCAGAAGAAACCGTAAGGTTAGACTCAATAACGAGCATACCTCCAGAAGGACCTTCCTTCTTGTTCTTTAGGGTGGCCAGGTAAGTAGGGCAGTTCCGCTTCCAATGGCCGTCGCTGTTGCAATGGAAACACTTTCCTTTGCCATCGACCTTCTTTCTTCGGTTCTGCCTTCTTCTTCTTTGATCCTTCCACCTTTTGCTTTTTCACAGACTTCTTTTTCTTTCCATAAGACTTTCTTTTGGAAGAAGTCCGTTCCATAGCAAGAACTGAGCCTTTAGAACCTTTCATAGAAAGCTCAGCGGTAACCAGCATATTCATCAACTCGGCCAAGGAATTTTGAAGTTTATGCATGTGGTAATTCATGATGAATTGCCCATATGCATCAGTCAAGGATTGCAGAATAATATCGTTCTGCAGATCCAAGTCCAACTTCACACCGAGCTTCTCAAGCTCTTCCATGTCCTTGATCATTGTCAGACAGTGATCTTGGACTGACTGCCCATCACGCATCTTAGCCTTAAAAAGTCATTTTGTGACTTGATATTTGGCTGCGCGACTCTGTTCACCAAACATCTCCTGCAGGTGAGCCAACATTTGGCGAGCAGTCCCGATATCTTCATGTTGGCGCTGGAGCTCATCAGACATCGAGCCCAACATGTAGTATCTGGCCTTATTGTCTTCGTCAATCCATTTTTCCAGAGACGCTCTCTGTTCAGTGGATGGACGAGCTGGTAAGGTGGGAGGGTCCTGGTCCAAAACATGTGTTAACTTCTCTGAACCCAAAATAATTTTGTAGTTCCTGAGCCAATCTTTATAATTGGGTCCAGTCAGTCTATGTGTGTCTAGGATACGTGCCAGTGGGTTGGACGCAGACATTTTCCTGTAGAGAGTCAAAGATTCTAGTTAGATACTGTAATTTTGACTTGACCAATTTGTTTAGGGATTTTATTTTTAAACAAATTAGCTCCCACTATTTTCTCGGATCCCTACACTCCCTCTGTAGAGATGCGAAAATCTCCACGATTGATGATTTCTAGTGGGTGGTGCGGTCTCACCAACTGACTCATCACCTCACCTAACAGTTATTGGTGATGGGTTAGCCAATGAGTGAACAACTCTTGTTCAATGATTCTCTAATCATGGTGCACCCAAACTTGGTCTCTAATTCATGAATCTCACCGTATCCGAAATATTGATCCACTCCTTAGTTAAGTCAGACCCACCATTTGCATAGACTGGGTTCCTAATTGAGGTCTCTCACCGTATCCGGAAATATTGAGCCCAACTCATCCTCCAGCCCATAGCATCCAATGCCTAATAGACATGGTTGCGTCTTCCCGGTGCAACTGAGCCACTGTATCCAGCCGAGAACAATCAACCCCGGGAAGGGCCCGCACATCTACAATGGTGGAAGACCTCAGACTTAATCTTTTCTTAGGGAGAATTGATTCAGGTCTCATTAAACTAGACTTGGCTTAGTCATAACAATTATGACTAACCTAGTGGCATGGGTCAGCTCGGATTATTGACCACCTCAGATCAGAACTGTGTCAACAGATATGGCCAGGTAAGTGAGACCGGTGGAAGGAATATGCCGTTAACTCGCACAAGAACGCATTCAGGTCGAGTAGCTTCCAATTAAAAACCAGTCGGTCGTCTATGCCAAACTTACCTTAGACACCAAATTGTTGAGTCAGAACCAATTGGGTTAGCCTACAATCCAGACTCTAACCTCTGAGCCTAATTAGGTCTTGCTTGATCGTGACTCGATCTTGACCCAGACTTAATCCTATTAGGCTGGTCAATTTAAGCATTGTTGATCCCATCTAACCAACTCTTGATTCGGTTTGATCAACCGCTTAGACCTAATTGAGCTACCCAAGCCCGAACCCAGTATTATGAATATGTCTTAGATCTGAAATTCTCAATTTTAGACCTAATTAATATTCCATAAACTTAATTCTTAATTAAGTTGGGTTCATAAACAAAATATGCACAATAAATCCTAGGGTTTCAGGATCTAGGGTTTTGCAGAAAGTAAGTTTTGGGTTTCTGATTAAGGACGAACACGCAGCACCCCTACACGTCATAAGAACACCCCATCGAATGGGAAGAGAGGGCCTTTAAACCCTTCTTCGTTCTTATGACCGGACGGCCAAGAGGAACGCCTTAATCAGGAACATGTCAAATACTACAAAACAGTATCAGATCTATATCATATATCTCATATACAAAGTTAGATCTAATCAAGGCATATTTTGCATACATCTCATGTATCAAATCATGCATATTTTCAGATCTAAATTATCTCATAATAATCTAAAAAATTAGATTTAAATTGATCTAATCAAAATAAATTCTAATCTAGACAATTATGTAGAACTATTCTACAACTAGTCTAGACATGCATCAATCATATCTCATATGATATTTAAAATTAAATAATTTTTATTTGCTATTTATCAGATGTTATTATAACACTTATAATATCAAAAAATAGTAAATAAGAAGATCTAAAATATGATTTAATCAGATTAAATCAAAGACATGCAAAACTATTCTATAGAACTATTCTATTCTAGAACTAGTCATGCATATCTTCTTAATCTTAGATCCAAATCATTTAATTTTAATTTTTCTGATTTCAGATCTGATCACATCTCATGTGACATCTGAAATCACTTTATTTTCTAATTAAAATAAAATTAAAATCAGATCTAAACAATTTAGAACCATGGCTCTGATACCAGTTGAAGGGAAATCCTGATTTCCCGGTCCAGGTTCGTCCAGATCTGATCAGATCAAGAGATATATTTCAAAAATTTTTCTCTTGATCCCAATCAGATCTTGATATGTTTTAGATCTGATTCTTATTATTTTAATAAATAAAATAAAATAAGATAAATTAAATCAAATTTAATTTACCTGATTTGGGTAATCCTATTACCCTGTAGATGATCCTGATTGCAGCGGAAGGTTCTGGATCTAGCCACGCAAGCGCCTGGCCTCTACCGGTATCCACTCGGGTTGGATCTGGAGATCCTCTTCTTCTCTATCACACCTCCAAAAATCAGATCTGGATCTGATCTGGAGGATCTTCAAAACTCCTTTTGAAGATCAGCAGTCGTCCTTTGCAGCAGTGCAGCCTTCTTCTTTTGATCGCCTTTCTTTTGATCTGGAACGCACCAACCAAAATCCAAAACTCTTTTGGACGTGGAGAGCAAGGGGAGAAGAGACTATGGCGTGGAGAAGGAGGGGAGAGGCAGCCTTGGGGCGTGGGAAATTTCTCAATTGAATTGCATTAGAATCTGAGTTGGGCGCAGGGTCTTATTTATAGACTAAGCGTGATCCAACTCCTCTTCCTCTCCAACCAATCACAACCCTTTGTGAAATCAGATCTAAATCTGATTGGTTGGGAATAGAGACCCCTGGATTCCTCCTTAGAGGGCGCCTAAGACCAGTCAAACTGGATTCTTAGTAGAACTCTGATTGGAATCCAAAAGGGAGGTGGAGTCCTTGTCCAACAAGGACTCCTAAGGCGCCTCCAACTTGGGCGCACGCCTAGGGTGGCGTGCGCCCTTCCTCCTTGCCAGGTTCTGGCAGGGGGACAGGCCCCCACCAGCTTCTCCAATAGGTGCATGACATGTGGACAAAAGTCAAAGTGTCTAATGGTCAACATTTGACCAGTCAAAGGTCAGACTTTTGACCAAAGTCAAAGAACCAAGAAATGGCAGGTGACCAAAAATGGCAGGTCATGTCTTATAAAATAAGACAACCTTCTCTAACTTGGACAACCTCCAGTTAGACCATATGAAGGCCTCTGATTGAGCACAAACTCCTTTGGCTCAGTCAGGACAACTTATTTGTGATAGTAAAAGAAGAACGTTAGGTTCAATCGAGTGCTAGCACGATTTCCTTGAACCTAATTGAATCTCATTCAGATCAATTGAACTAGATCAGTTCAATTGATGATCACCAGATTCAAACCCTTGTTTGTGTGACCCAGTTAGGTTCAGTTCTGTATGGTAATGGGATATGTCATGATCTCTATCATAGACATCATCGAAACTCCTTTCGATGGATCAGAACTCTTCTGATTCGAACAGCTAGAATGATCGATCATCTAAATCATTCTAATTGCTCCCAAAATCCACCAGTGACACCTAGCAGTATATGGTGGCAACCCATCAGAGCTGAATGCGAACCTCTTGGTGCAGCTACCTGTGTGATTAAGTTCTTCTATCTTGAGCCCCGATCAGATTAGGGTTAAGGTAAACTCGTCAAACCCTAGTCTCTGTCATATGATATAATCATTCGATTCGAGTCCAATGTGAAAATCTAAATAGAAACTCTTTCTATTATTTCACTCTGCCATGGCCATGGGCTTCAGGACTTGATTCTCATGATTATCATAGGGCTGCTCCTCTACCACCGAGGTAGATAGATTCCCATCTTGATGCAATCCAGTTCCTACAATGAACATGCTATAGCCAACATACACCTCAGGGTTCCATATGGCTAGGAGACCGAGTAATGGTGTAGTCAAACTATAACACCCTCAAGGTGAACTGCCGATGCATCTCAGGTCAAAGAACCAGACACACTACTGCAGCATCGAGTCAGTCATTGACGAGAAGGTAGACTTCCTAATGACTACTCGAGGTGGTCACGCTCAGTGCCCTCGTTCTCTAACGAGTACCTGTACTCTCGCTCCGGTGTCTCCACACCGTAGACTCAAGACTCATCTACTAAAGAGAAGCGATCGTACACCAACCTTCCGGATCAATCACCATCCTCGTGATGATCCTATGGTCGGGAGCTGTTTATGAGTTAATAATGATTATTCATGTCTTAAATTTTCAACTCTTGAAAATATGAATTATCATTACCATTAACTCAAAGGATGTATCACAGACACTAAATACACATATGTGATAGAAAATAACCCATTTTATTGATTATAGTCAAAATTATAATTTTGCCCCTAGAAGTGTATTACAAGTGTCAGCCAATTCTGGCTTCTAGGGCACATATATCTAACAGAGAATCCATGGAGGGACTAGGGTTTTTGCTCTTACTTTTAGAAACCATGGGTATGTAAAAGTTCATAAGTTTTGAAAATCAAAAATATTCAGAGTTTTTGTGAGGATAGACCTTTCCTAATTAGGTCATCCTCCCATAGATCCTATTATAGACTTGGCTGATGGAGGAGCATTACCATGTGGTCCACTAGCTATGAGGTAAGTAATGTTCTATCCATCAATTATTTTGATATCCAACCTGCAGTAAATCATATGTAACTGACTTATCCAACTTCACTGTATAGGTGGAGAGATGCTTTCTCCATGACACAGGTCTCCACTCATATGCAGATTGCATATCGATACCAGCTCGAATGTCTCAAGGCTTATAAAGTATAATTATAATTATTTATTTAAACATATATTTACATTTTTAACCATGACTGCTCAGAGCAATTATACTTAATTTTATTCATTAATAGGTTATATGGCAACCATATACTTCCTAGGTCCTTGCACCTCTTCCAGATTATTGCCTTGGGGGACAAGATATATGGTGATGTCAAGCATTGCTTACTTACTTTCACATCGTAGAGTGGCACTTCCTAGATAGAGTGATGCGGCAGTTTGAGATGTAGTAGGATATTCTAGAGTATTGTGATACCAATTCCAGACTGCATCATATCAACCTCAAAGGGCTAGATGATTAGGATTGGAGCATCATCCATAAGCAGTGGGTTGTGCTTTGAGAGAGTCGACGAGATCATATTGTCAACAGTCCAGTGGTTGACAATACGATGGACTATCATAATCCATATATGAAGTGGTATCATCGCATCACTCATTGATTCATTTTTCATGGCGCGATTTTCTGGTATGACTTTAAATCCTATTGCACATGTTTTGCTTCATGATTGTTATCACTACTAATTGTGCTCATTATTTTATTTATATCAGAGTGCTAGTTTGATGCAGATTCATGACCTTGCCTATTCGGACTCCATGTCTACATTTGGGCATGTCATCTAGAATATTTGCATTTCAGTCCTCCATGCCATCGATGAACATGGACATATCTTCCCAAATGTCTATGGTCATGGTGGCGGCATGTCAGAGTCCACCTCCTCATCTTTTCTACATCCATCGTATCAGGCGCACCTCCTATTATGCATGGATGGGGTAGTCAAGGACCTACTACCTCTTCATACAAAATTTTGGACTTTCCTACATTGAGTCCGTATATGTCCTTGGACGCATACAATGATATAACCCAATTGCAGTTACTTGAGAAGGCTGCAGTACATTTTGACTATGCGGCGGGTGAGCTTTGTGAGGAGGGAGTTTTGTATTATATCGGAGATCATATAGGTGAGGGAGCTACACAGAAGATAGTTATGCATGTGGAGATTGCTACCGAGGAGCATGAGGTTCTCAGTGAAGTGCACCCTACGTGTCATCGGAAGCAACCCACAAGAAAGAAATGATGACTGCCATGTGGGACATGATGTTATTTTATTTCATTTCTATACATGTACCGCATGGATTTTATTTTTAAATATAAATGAAGTTGTTCATTTTTTGGATGAATTAATGGAATGTTGGTTGTTATGTTGGATTTTATTATGCAATCTTGTTATTTATTATGCAATCCTTGGTAGTATCACTTGGTACATCTCCTTTGATTTAGTTTGATCATTAGTGATATTTATACAGTAGGAAACATTTGTGATAGTTATGCTATAGGTCATATTGTAATACGGCCAGTCGGTCATTCCACATGAACAAGGTTGATATCCATTTCACCAACAAGGTGGAAGCTACTTCCTCATCAATTCATTTTTGAACAATTATTAGACCATGTAGAACAATTTTGAACAATTGATGCTCTACTAAGCCTATTTCTAAATGATTGATCAAGGTGAATTTGATTGAGCAGTTCAGACATCGATCATTCCATGATCAGCCATTAAACAAATTCAATCAACTAATTGTTTGCCCATGTTTAAAATTTTTCTTAAAATAAACCATAAATCAGTAAATAAACCAAAAAAAAGACCCAGGCCGATTGACCGGGTGGGACCACTAGGTTGGGATGGGGTGGTTGATCGGCACACAAAGCTGGTCAACTGTAATGGCTCATGGCTGAGCCAGTTTGGCCCACCACCTTGATCCATAGTGCTTAACTACTGGGCTTGATCCGAGTCAATCGACCACTCGAGACCATCGATCGATCATCTCAGACCGAGCCCAATGGTCAAGCACAGTGGACGAGGGTGGTCGACCAAGCTGGTGGGCAGCATGCCATTGCAGTCGACCGGCTCTATCGGTCAGTCGACCATGCTGTCCCAAGTCAGCGGTCGACCGAACTCGATCGACTAAGGCCGGTCAGCTATTATACAAGCTAGTTGACCATGGAGTTTTTTTTTATATTTTCTTTTTAAAACCCTAAAACATTAAGGAACATACTCATTTTGAATTTTTTTCCATTTTAACCCTAAAATCCTAAGGACTAAGCCTAGTGATCTGGTCCGTTGAGCCGAGTGGTCCTGATCGGTCAATCCAATTGGTCAAGCCCTATTAGACCCATTGGGGATAAAATAGCCCTCGCCAAAGTTCAGTGGGTTGTTCAACCTTAATGTAGTGCCATCTGTAGTAGCGATGCCCCAGTTCGAACTTTAGTTGAGTTGATTTTCTGGGCAGATGGACTCTAGAAGGTCGACCTTCAGATCTTGTGCATTGGTCGATCTTCTCAATAGTAACTCCTCTAGTTTCCTTCGATAATAGTAGACCTTATCAAACTACATTATGAACTTTGATCAGACGAACTTGAACAGTAAAAGAAATTACCATCTGACTGATCCCAATTCTCAATTCAGAATAAGCAGCAATCATCTTACAGATATAAGATCTCCTGCACCATTTGATCTTGGCTTGCGGCCAACCTTAAAAATCGGCTGAACTCCTCTACTTCACTCGTAGATAGTAGATCCCATCAATTTCGCACCAAGGACTTCGACCAGATGAACTTGAGTCGATAAGAGGACCTCACTGTCAATGTAAGCCTGATCTTCAATCCAAAATAAGCAATAGCCACTCTGCAAGCAGCGAATCTCAGTACTCCATCCCAGCTTCGAGTCGACCTTAGATATTCACCGAACTTCTTTAAGAGAGCCTAGCCACAATCCTCATTAAAGGACCTGCCATCCCTTCTTGGCCTCCAGTCTTCCAAACTAGGATACCTATATCCGCTCTTGGCCGATCTTGAAGATGGCCAAGTTCCTGAAAGCTGTCAAACATAGCTCCATTAAGGTTCAAATTCAAAATCCAATTGTAAGCCCGCCATCCACTACTTAGAAGCCAACCTTCAAGCTCGGTTAGCCTGACTTTAAGTTTCCTACCCCAGTATGAACATCTCATTACCAGATTCAAAAGCTTCTGGTCTCCCATCTGAACTTCAGCAAATAGAATTTAACTGCCAGCAAGTCACGATAAAGGATAGCTCATTATCCATAACAAACTTCAAGTAGCTCGAAGAGCCTTCTAACATTCTGTTATAGCCGTCACCATCATTCTATTACAGGCTCTGCCTATATAAGAGACCCTTCAGATACATTCTTCTTTTTAAGCTCTTCTCTCTGCTCTAATTTTTTTAAGTACTACATTCTTGTTGACTAGGAAGCTAACTTGACCATCGGAGTGTCCTGTCGGAGCCATCCACCTTTGGTCCGAACTTTGTTTTGCAGGTCTTGTCGGAGAGATTGTCTCCACCCTCTCCAACAAACTCCAATGTCCAATAATTTTTTGCACCGATAGGATTGGTGCTAGAGAAAGAGAGTGTGAGCTTTGGTTCTAAAATGAGTACTTAGTTGAGTTCTTTCTCTTCCTCTCTTCTTCCACTTTTTCCTTCTGATCTTTCTTTGCTCTAGTGAGATTCCACCTAGCAAGGTTCCTTCCTAATGATCCATCACCTCTGCCACTAGATCCAACTTGGAGCTAGTGGATCAGCCCATCCCGACCCCATCGCCTATGCCTCAACCTCCTTCGCCAGTAGTTGTAGTAGATCTAGAGTAGTTCAACCTACTGCTGTAGTAGGTGAGAGACCTCACTGAGGTAGTACAGGCCATGCAGAAGGTTCCAGCACCAACACCACTAGAAAGACCATCACTATAGAGTACCAAAATCTAGCACAAGAAAGGCCCACCTGGGTAAGCCAGTCGGTAAACCCCAAAAAGAAAAAATAGAGAGTGGAGAGCTTCTATTCTGAACATGATTTTACTTTTAAAAGGTTTTTGCCCCCATCGATCGAGCCATCCTTTGAGATTCATGATCAAGATGATATTCTCGATCAGAAGCTCCAGAAAGATGAATCGGCGGATCGAAAAGCTATGCCACACTGCCCTCATTCGTAATGATAATATTTGCATGGACCCTCGATTCTCTACTCAGATCATACAAGAGCCTATCCTACTGAACTTTAAACTCTCCTAGTTTGAGAGTTATGATGGAACCTCAAATTCAGTCGACCACCTTGAAGCCTTTCGAACTATGATGCTGGTCCATGGCATGCTAGACGCCATTCTATGCCGAGCTTTCCTCTCTACCTTGAAGAAAGTAGTGAGAAATTGATACTCGAGCCTCAAACCTAGTACCATCTTCTCCTTCGACCAGCTGAGCCATCAATTTATGGTCCATTTTGTTAGTGGCCAGCATCAGAGATGAGGCTCGAAGTTTCTTATCAATATCAAGCAGAAAAAGAGGAGTCCATCCAAGCTTATGTGAGCTGCTTTAACATTGCTGCTTTGAAGGTCCGCAACTTAGACCAATCTATTGCCATGGCCATGCTGAAGGGTGGCCTTCTGAAGAATGATCTCCTTTTCTTCTTAGAGAAGAAGTATTCTCGAGAATTTACCGACATGCTAGCTCGAGCTGAGAAAGCTTTCAAGCTTCAAGATGATGAGGCCATCAGAGAGTAGCAGGCGAGAAAATCTAGCAAGCCCATACTTAAGGAGAAATCAAGTGAAGCTCAGCCACGTTCCAGAATTTCTTTCGAACATAGACGAACCCAAACTCCACCTCAAACTTGTCGGTCAAGAAGCCTGGACTGAGGGATGCACCAAAATTCTCCTTTCAGAAGATTCAATAGTTACACCCCCTTGAATGCTCCAAAAATTCAAGTTCTGATAAAGATTAAGAAATGATTGCCAAGATCAAAGAGACTGCAGACTCATCCAAATAAGTACAACTATAATAAGTATTGTCTATACCATCATGATCATTGTCAAAATACTGAAGAATATTTCCAACTTCATGATGAAATTGAGGAGCTAATCAAGCGAGGTCGACTAAATCGATTCCTACGATGCCGACTAGAAAGGAGAAAAGATCAGCTAAAAGCATACCACAACTAGAACAACTTCAGAGGGAAGAATTAGAGAGAGATCAGCCTCCACTCAAAATTATCAACTTAGTGATTAGGGGACATCGACAGGAAGGAGCCAAAAGGGGCCACACTACCTTAGAACTCTGAAAACTTTCGAAGTGTAATACCAATAGTTACCTTTCAATAAAGATTTTCTACTTTAACATTCTCGATCCTTTGTGCTTATGGCATTTTGACAGGAGATGGTTGAATCAAAACTTCATTTTTAAATGAAGATGAAGGCCTTCGATTATTTAAGATAGAAGGTTAACCTCATCCTAACGAGGATGAAAGCCTCTGATTATTTAAGACAAGAGGTTAATCTCATTCTAATGGAGATGAAGAGCTCTGGTTATTTAAGACAGAAGGTTAACCTCATCTTAACAAGGATAAAGACCATCTATGCCCCAAGGGAGAGGCCTCTCAACGGTCCTTTTGTGTCCTAGCAATCTTATTGGGAATAGAAGATGGACCTTGTCCTAACAAGGATAAAAGCCATCCCACATCAAAAATAGGATGCAGACCTCATCCTAACATGGATGAAAACTCTCATGAGGGATTGAAGATCTCTGATTCTTAAATAAGGGGTTAACCATGTTAACAATAGGAGGAAGACCTTGTCATGACGTGGATGAAGACCTCTACAAGGGACGTGAAAGCCCCCAATTTCTAAACTGGGAGAAAGGCTAAATGCAAAATAGGTTTGGAGGATCCTTATTTATAAACAAGAAGGACATGCCTATAAGACGTTGGACCAGGATTACCATTCTAAAACAACACCAACATTAGGATGTAGCACAAAAATAATAAATTCCATAAGTATTAATCAAAGCAAGATAGTGAAGGATGATCGAAAGAAGTATCATTTTATTGAAACAAAATTTATTACAAATGAAGGTCTTCAGGATCGATTACATCAAAAGAAAGAGAGAAAAAAGAATAGGAATGAAGTCCTGCTCGAACTTCGGGCTATCGGCTCCAGCCATTATAAGGGAATGCTTTAAGTCATTTACTTTCTACTCGAGATCTCGTCTTGCCACCAAGCTATTGCCAAGTAATTTTTGGATCCTTCAGAAGTTATCTTCTACTTCTCTCAGTCTCTTCCTCAAAACTGCAAATTCAGCCTCAACATCCTTCACCATATTCTCCTAATAGGTTATCTAGATTTTGAGTTGAAGGAGCTCATTCTTAGTCTTCTTGAATGCCACAGTGAGATCTCCAAGGATATTCTTCAAAGTAGCAACTTTGTCCGGATCTACACTTGGGCTAACTTGCACCTTGTCTGCTAATCGCTTTCGAAGCTAAGTTACTTCCTCTTCAGCCATTCAAAGTTTTCATTTAAGTTCGGCAATTTGATCATAACAGCTAAGCCTGTAGGTGTTGTATGAATCCTAGGCCGTGTGCAACTAACTTTGAAGCTTGGAGAATCTTTTGGACCAATCCCAGCCATACTCTTCTCGATCGATGGACCATGTCAAGCTCATCTCCAGTAGCAGAATCTTCTCTTTCGCTGCTCTAAGCTCGACTTCAAGGAAGCTGACTTTCATGATTAAAGCCCAAAATTTTTTGCTGGCACGTTTCTTAGTCTTCTTAAGCTCTTCACTCAAATAGTATTTATTGGTAGTATATTCCTTGAAAATTTATTTGGATGCTTGACGGAGGTGGTTGATCTGGACTGCGGCCTCTGCATATTTTTTTTGGATTTTTGGAGCTTGTCTTCAGTCTTTTTTAACTTCTTGCTGACCTGACCAACTTTCTTCTTCAAATTCTTAATATGGATCTTTAGGAGAATGCCCTAAGGCAGTGGTGTCGCTTCGGTCAGAGACTATACTTGATGTATAAGCATATCATAACACAGAGATACGACAAAAGAGAAAACTTAATTTCATTAACTAAAATGTTTAAGTATATGGAGTGAGAAAGAAAAAAAAAGTACAATGATAAAAGATCTTAGACCTCTAGAGGTGGAGCAGTAGAAGAGCTCGGTGTGGTCTCAACAGATGCCAGCTCCTCAATAGGTGCACGAGCGCGTTTGGCAATAGTAGGCTTAGCATCCGAAAGATTAACTCTAGCCATAGGAGGCTCCGCTTCATCTTCAGAAGATTCCTCCACCAGAAAGCTGAAGTCCAACTTAGAGAACCTCTCAGCAATCTTTTTCTGGCAAAATTTGAACCCTTTGCCGAAGGTTTACTAGGCAAATGCCATCTTGATGCTCTTTTGTTCCTCTGAAGATTTGGAAGAAGAAATAGTTTGCTCCATAGCCTCAACAACTCGCCTCCTTTCCTTGATGATCTTGACCTCGGCTTCCTTCCTATTCTCCTCCTCCGAGGTCAACGCAGCCTTCAACCCTGCTAAGGCTGTTCCACCCTCTTGAGTGCCTCTTGTAGGTGCCCAACTTTGGTCAAAAGATGCTCCACTTCGGCCTTATATTCATGGGCCACCTTTACTGCCCTCGCGACCTTAGTCTTTCAAAGGTTGACTACCTCTATGTTTGTGAAGAGGTGGTGCCCTAGCTACAAACAGCAAAATATAAGTTATTATTAAGAGCGCGCATATATTCCAATTAAAAAGAGAAGCAGTTACCTCTGTGAAGGCTCCATAGGCATCTCTCATCCTCTACTCATCATCTTTATGGAGCATTCTCACAATTATGTTTGAAAGGATGCATCTCTTTCTAAGAGGCTGGACGACCTCCCAATCATCAAGTGAACCTTTGCTCGGGTCAGCGCTATCACTACCGGAGTTGTCCAACTTTCTCTAAGCCTTCGTAGCAACTATTAGGATTTGACGTCTCAAATTTGACCCACAGCAAGAAGAGAATCAGTTTTTAGCATAGCAGTCGGGTTGGCTCTGATACGTGGCCGAGCCAGCTTGGATTGAGATCAAGTCGGATCGAACCACATCCTAGTCGGCTATCTCAGGCAGATAAATAGTAGGAGTTCGGACGAGACGCAGTCGAGCCAGCTCGACCCCTGATCGAGCCGGCTCGATGGAGGTGAACAGAACATAATGAAATTTTTTTATTTGGACTCAGATTGTGATTAATCCAAGGAGTCTACGAGAGTTGCACATGGACCATAAGATCCAGTAGTTATGGAAGGTTATGGTCATGATCTAAAGGTTGAAAAATATTTTGAGACTTCATCAAGAATATGTTCGACTCATATTAGGAGAATGAATCCTATTAGAACTCCTATGAACTACTGAGAAGAAGATTCTCATCCTATTTAAAGAGTTAAGATGCTGTGGAGCAAAAAAGATGGTGCGTGTGGCATGAGAGGCATGTAGAGAAGCTTAGACAGCCACCGAGAGGAGCTTGGCAGAGCATCAAGTACGTGCAGCCCACAAGAGACGGAGAAGCAACAGGTGCATAGCATCCAGCGAGGAGGCTGTGAGGGCAGAGCATCTTATAGCTTCTATGGATCTCCTTGAAATTCTGAGAGAGCTTTTGTTGCCCAAGTATGGCTATCCAAGAGGGAAGGTAAATTGGGTATTTTAAATTTTAAGCTTATGATATAAGTAGATTGATCTAATTAAATGCAACAAATAAGCTATGTAATGTGTAGTGAAGAAAATTGATAGAATAGTAATATACAATCACAAATACAATGATTTTAAAGTGGTTCGGTGCCAAACTCAGCATCTACATCCACTCCCTAACTAAACCATTTAGAAATTCAACTATAATCACTAGGCTTGATTATAGTCCAATTATTTTACTTGGACTCATAATCCAACCCAGTTGGTTTTGATCTTGGCTCACCAACCACAACCATACTATTTTTTCGAGCTAACAATCAATCCCAATTAGTTTTCACTTTGGCTCACCAATCACAACCATACACCATCCAACTTTAGGCTTGGACTAATCCAAATTTCTTATCCCAAGAAACTTAAAATAAATAAAAAAATATAATGAACGAAATAAAAAAAAAAACTCTTTGAAGCTTAAGAGAAGAAAATCTAGGAGCTTGGCTTGTAGGCTTGATTTCTTCTCTTTGAGTTCGTGAAAGAAGTAGAAGTTGATCTTCAATGGTGTTGGCCTGACTTCTCTCTGATTGAGTAAGTTGGAAGGACAAGAAAAGCTCTAAGAAACACTCATTTCTTTTTACTATTTAGCTCAACACTTGAAAAACTGAAAATCTGCTTGGAAGCTCTTTCTTTTTGGTTCAAAAGTTTTTTTCTTGTCTCAAGTATTTTCTTAAGTATCCCAGAGGTTTTCCACCATTATAAGTCATCATCATAGGCTTCTGAAAGTGATCTAGCTGTTAGAAGATCCAAAATAGCCATTGGAAGATGTGTGGAGTGAAAAAGCTGTAGAACTGGAAACTAGCCATTATAGGCACTGGGTCGGCTCAGTTTTAAAATGGGTC
Source organism: Cocos nucifera (assembly GCA_006176705.1). NCBI lineage: Eukaryota > Viridiplantae > Streptophyta > Magnoliopsida > Arecales > Arecaceae > Cocos > Cocos nucifera. Next base: position 330,367 of record QRFJ01000272.1, on the reverse strand, counting down.
AGCTCAGTCCAAACTGGGTTGGCTCAATTTTCAGCTGGATCAGCTCACTCTCAAAAATCTTGAAATACTATTTCTGTCTTCTTCTGTTGTCTGAGACTAGGATGGCTCACTTTCTGACTGGGTTGGCCTAGTTCCACTAGGTCGGCTCAGTTTTCAGCTAGATCGGCTTAGTCTCCTGAATCACAAAAATTCAGCTTTCTACCATTTCTGTCTTCTACTTCCACTGAGACTAGGATGGCTCAGTCTCAGATTGGGTCGGTCCAGTTTGTATGCCAAGTGTGCCAAAGACTGTTTCTGACTCTTTCTTCTCCAAATTACTTTGTAGGCTAGACTTATCCTTTATGTCTTAATTTAATCTTCATTTTGACCTTTAGAATGCGTATCCATTCTAGTACTTCTTCTCTAAAATTTTGAGTGATGAATCTTCGTTTGGATGAATTAGAACACTTGATATTTATAAGTACTTTAAAATTTACAACTACACATCCTCACAACCAATGTTAGTGATATAACAATTTATACTCAAATGCTTTTGTTATCATCAAAATCAAACTAGGATCAACAATCTCTCCCTTTTTGATGATGACAAAACCTTTTGAGTATAACCTTTCCTTTATATTTAAAAATAATATTCTCATTTGGTCTTACCAATTAACTCATACATCATATTCATTTAAATTCTATCATTTTATATATGCTCCCCCTGAATATGATAGTAATATTCAATTTAGGTTAAATTTTGTGTTGCTCCCCCTTAATATTTGCCAAGATTTCAATTTAGCAATTCAAGTTTCAATTTAGCAATTCAAGTTCTAATTTCTTTCATACTTCTACTTACAATTCTCATTTTATACTCATTCTTCTCCCCGTTTTTGTCATTATCAAAATGTATACAACAATGTAAAGAAGTTCGGTCAAGCATGAAAGGAGATAATTTCATTCATTCACATGAAGAATTTGATACAATACAAGCCAAAATTCAAACTTCATTCATTCATAGATACAAACAGTTTCAAGTGCACATAATGCTGAAGTTTGAACATTTACAACCAAAATGTTCTAAACATAACTAAATAGATCCTATATAAAATCTAATCAATGCTAGGCTCTGGAAGGTCGGATGGGGCTAGATCAACAGGTGCTGAAGTGCGCTGCTCAGTGAACACTTCTCTCACAGCATCTTTAATTAGCTAAGGAAGACCACCAGATATCCTATCATATACGCGCTGCACAATCTCTCCGATCTGATCCTCATCTAATCTGATAGTGGACGAAGATGGAGCAGGCATAGGATGCTGTGGCATGGGCTCTGGCTCATATCTTTCTTCTCCTTCTTCATCTAGCTTTACCCAAATACCATTTACTTTCTTGAATTTCATCCTATGCATTAACTTCAAATTGTAGGTATCGTAGTGCTGAAGCTTCTTACTGGGTTCCCCTTCCAGGCTAACTCCAAAGTCTTGGAATACTAGTGTCAAGAACATCTCATATGGTAGTGCTGATTTTTCTCTTTGGGATGCTTCTTGCATTACCCTTAAGATCAAGGCTGGAAGGTTGAACTTTTGCCTCATGAGAATGTGGTACATCATAGTTATATCATTTTTATTTAGGAAATTGAATCTTCCTACTCAGGGTACTAGAATCTGGGCTGAAATGTGGTGTAGTTTGTTTTCCATGGATAGGTCCCTAGCATGGATTTTCTCAAAATGCATGGCATCGTCCCTTCCAAACAACAACTGCAGCCTACTTGCTCGATCATCGAGTCTCTCAGCTCTGATAGTGGGTGCCCTAAGTAAATTGCCCAGTTTTTCTATGATTAAATTGATTTTCACCTTCTTGACTTCTGATTCAAATGATCTTGGGCTAACTTTAGCATTGCTATAGAACTCCCTCACTAGATTTGGATAGGTTGGAAGATTTATTCCTGAGCAAAGGTATTCCCATCCTTGAAACTTTAATCCCTCTCCAAACTCGAAACCCTCACTTGTTAGGAAGTCAAAATCCATCCTTCTACCAGTTGTGATAGCCCCAGAGGAAAGTGAAACGGTTACAAAAGAAGGAGATGGAGGGGAAACTGGAGTAGGAGACTAAGGGGATTGAGTGGATGGTCCTGGTGGAGGTGAGGATGACTAAGATGACCTAGAAGAACGGTCTTCACATAACTTTGATCGCTGTTCTCCACCGCATGTTTTCCTTCTAAATGGCAGATCCAAACGAACATGCTTAAACCTAGGGGTTACGGTTTGTTTCTTGGACGGCATGATTCCAAAATCCACTCAAAATTGATGGAAAAAGATTTTCTAGGGGATGGACTTAAGGGTTCAAGGGTTTCTCTTTAGATGGCTAAGAAACAAAAGATAAAAGAACCATCGGTCTGTCCATTTAAAAAATAGGATGCCCGACAACTTAGTTGACCCAATTTTTTTGTGAAGAAAAATTGAGTTGGCCCAGTACTGGGATGGCTAAGTTTTTCAGAAGAGAAAAATTGAGACGGCCCAGTTTGGCATTGATCTGAAATTCTGAGTTTCAAGATCAGAAATTTTTTCATTCATTTTTTTTCTAAATAAGATAAAAATAAACTAATACAAAAAAATTTATCACATAAAAATTAATCATTTCATTATATGAAAACCAATCATCACAAGATATGCATTTTACAAATTGGATCAAATAAACCTAATTGTTTTCTTATTGTACAAAATCTTTCTTCATTCAACGGTTTAGTAAAGATATCAACAACTTGATTTCAATAGGCACATATTCAAGAAGTATATCATTATTTTAAACGTGCTCTCTAATAAAATGATGCCTTATTTCTATATGCTTTGTTCTTGAGAGTAATATAGAATTTTTAGTTAAATTTATGGCACTTGTGTTGTCACAATGAATAGAAATATTATTACAAGTAATACCATAGTCTTCTAGTTATTGCTTGATCCACAATAGTTGAGCACAACAACTTTCAGCAACAATGTATTCGGCTTCCACTGTAGACAAGGCTACCGAGTTTTATTTCTTGCTAAACTAAGAGATCAAATTTACTCCTAGAAATTAATATATTCCACTTGTACTTTTTCTATCTAAGTAACAACCCGCAAAATCTGAATCACTATAACAAATTAAATATAATAAAGATTGTTTAAAGCACCATAAACCAACATCTTGAGTATTTATTAGATACTTAAAGATTCTTTTAACTGCTAATACATGTGATTCTTTAGGATTTGATTGATAACGTGCATACATGCATACACTAAACATTATGTCCAGCCTACTTGCAGTTAAATATAGTAAAGATCCAATCATACCTCGATATAGCTTAGGATCTACTACTTTTTTTTTTGGATCTTGATCAAGCTTGCAACTTGTGCTCATAGGGGTGCCACTTCCTTTGACATTCTCCATCCCAATTTTTTTTAATATTTTCTTGATGTATTTACTTTGGTTGATGAAGATCCCCTCATTTGATTGCTTGATTTGGAATCCAAGAAAAAAGTTAAGCTCTCCCATCAGACTCATCTCAAACTCGCCCTACATGAGACTAGCAAACTCTGTACACAAAATTTCATTAGTAGCACCGAATACTATATCATCAACATATAATTGGACAATCAATAGATCACTTGATTTTCTTTTAATAAATAGTGTTTTATCAACGTTACCTCTTTTAAAATCATTGTTTAATAAGAACTTACTCAATCTATCATACCAAGTCCTAGATGCTTATTTTAATTCATATAGTGCTTTCTTAAGTTTATATACATGATTAGGTAATTCTTAACTTTCAAAGCTTGGAGATTGTTCTACGTAAACTTCTTCAATTGAACCATTTAAGAATGTACTCTTTACATCCATTTAAAAAAGTTTAAAGGTCATAAAACATGCAAATGCTAAGAATAATCTAATAGCTTCAAGTCTAGCTATGGATGCAAAGAATTCATCAAAATCAATATCCTCTTCTTGATTGTACCCTTGTGCAACCAATCTAGCCTTGTTCTTAATTACATTGCCCTTCTCATCTAGTTTATTTCTAAAGATCCATTTTGTACCAATTACAAGAAAATTTTTAGGTCTTTCAACTAATTTTCAAACTTTATTTTTTTTTAAATTGGTTTAACTCTTCTTGCATTGCTAATATCCAATTTGGATTTTTTTCAGCTTCAATTATATTTTTAGGTTCTAGATGGGATACAAATGCAATATGATTCATAGCTTCTCTAAAAGATGATCTAGTTTTAACTCCTTGAGATGGATCACCTATTATTAATTTCTTAGGATGATTATGATTATACCTCCATTCCTTTGGTAAGTTGGATGTACCTTGATCATCTTGGGAATGTGGCATTATTTCTTCAACCTCTTGCTCTTTTTTTTCTTTTTCTTGAGAGGGAATATCTTCAAGTGATATATCTTTCATTTTGTTTTCTAAAATTTCTACATTCACATCAAGCTCTTCTTCTCTTATTTTAAGAAAGTTAGTTTCATAAAAAAATACATATACAGATTCTTCCACAATCAATGTTCTCTTATTAAATACTCTATATGCTTTACTATATGATGAATATCCTAAGAAAATCCCTTCATCTGATTTTGCATCAAACTTTCTAAGATTATCTTTATCATTTATAAGAATAAAACATCTACATCCAAAGATTTTAAAATAAGAAATATTTGATTTCTTTTCTTTATAGAGTTCATATGGAGTTTTCTTTAAAATTGGTCTAATTAGAGTTCTATTTAGCATATAGCATACTGTGTTAATAGCTTCTGCCCAAAAATATTTTGGAAGATTGCTTTCATAAAGCATGGTTTGTGCCATTTCATTCAATGTCCTATTCTTTCTCTCTACTACTCCATTTTGTTGGGGTGTCCTTAGTGAAAAGTTATAATTGATTTCATTTTTAGAACAAAAATTTTAAAATTTTTGATTCTCAAATTCCGTGCCATGATCACTTCTTATATATAAAATATTGCATTCTTTTTTTTTTATTATTTTATTAAATAGATCAACAAACATATCAAAAGCATCATCTTTATATGATAAAAATAAAATCCATGTATATCTTAAAAAATCATCTATTACTACAAAGCCATAGCTTTTTCCTCCAAGACTAGTAGTCGAAATAGGTCCAAACAAATCCATATGGAGTAATTTTAGAGGCCTAGTAGTTGAAACAATATTTTTAGAGTTAAAGAAAAATTTTGTTTGTTTACCAAGTTAGCATGCTTTGCAAATTTTATCCTTCTCAAAATTTATTTTAGGTAATCCCTTTACTAAATCAAGTTTAATTAGTCTTGCTAGAGAGTCCATACTTGCATATAACCTAATCTATTATGCCAAATCCAACTTGATTCATTTAGTTTAGCATTCATGGTAACAAGACAATCAATATTCTCATTTTTAAGTTCATCAAGATCCACAATGTAAATATTTTCCTATCTTTTCTCTATAAATTTAATACTTTCATCTATAGAGCTAATTATAATACAATGAGATGATTTGAATGAAACATTAAAGCCCTTATCACAAAGTTGACTTATACTAAGTAAGTTATGTATTAGTCCTTCAACATATAAAATATTTTCTATGCTAGTAGAGGGTGTTATCAAGATATTACCGAGACCAATGATTTTTTCTTTACCATTGCCTCTAAATGTTACAACACCTCCATCTTTAGCTTTAAGAGAGATAAATTATGATTTATCTTCCGTCATGTATCTCGAGCATCTGCTATCAAGGTACCACCTTCTTTTAGCTCCTACAGATGTCAAGCACACCTATACAAGTAATCAAGTAAACTTAGGTATCCAAGCTAACTTGGGTCCCTTGGGGTTAGCACAAATGATTTCTTTTGGAACTCAAACTTGTTTTACTTTTGATTTGCTTGAATTAAAAGTTTTGCATTCAATAAACTTGTGTCCAAATTTATTACATTTATAAAATATAATATTTTTACCATAATTTTGAGATTTTGGATATGGATTCTTAAAGAATTTTTGGTTTCTTGATGGATTATTCCCTATACCAATTTTATCGAAAGCTAATTTTTGATTTTTAATTATAGTTTACAAATTTTTAGAGCTTAGAATGTAACTATCTACTATAGATCTTAATCTTATCACTTCATCTTGTAAGGATACAATCTTTTCATTTGATTCATTTAGATTGCTTTGTATTTTCTCCATATTTTTTTTCTATTTGGGCTTTATCTATTTTTAATGATTGATTCTCTTTTCTTAGTTTCTTGTTCTTATGGGATAGCTTTTTAAAATCAAAAAGTAAATCATTAAAAGCTTCATACAATTTCTCAAATGTAAATTCAGAAATTGAGTCATCATTTACCTCATCCTCTAATTCCATAAGACAAAGATTGGCCTTTTCTTCTCTTAGACATTCTTCTTCACTTGAAGATGAGTCTTCATCATTGCTCCATGTTGCTTTTAATACTTTCTTTCTTGATTTCTTTGAGCTTTTCTTTAACAATAGATAGTCCATTCGAAAATATTTAGGCTTCTTACATTCATAGCAAGTGATTTAATCTTTCTCTTTTTCTCTTTCTCTTTCTTTGCTACCTTCATCCTTGCTGAAATTTTTTTTCTTGGTTCAAACTTCTTCCTTCTTTTCATGAATTTTTTGAACCTTCTAGTAATTAGTGTCATTTCTTCATCATCCTCTGAGTCTTCTTCGGAGTTGCTTTTCTCTTCATATATGGTAGCTGCTTTGAATGCTATACTCTTTTTTTTCTTTACTTCCTCCTCTTGTCTTTGATTCATGTTCAACTCATGGGTCATAAGAGAACCAATGAGCTCTTCCAATACTAACTTATTTAAGTCCTTTGCTTCTTGAATGGCAGTCATCTTTGGCTTTCAATTCTTCGGCAAGGACCTAAGAATTTTTTGCACAACATCACTATTAGCATAATCTCTTCCAAGGCTTTTCAAACCATTCAAAATATCAGTGAACCTAGTAAACATTTTGGTGATGGTTTCATGTAGTTCCATTTTAAATAATTTATACTTATGTACCAACATGTTTATCTTAGACTTCTTGACTTGATTAGTACCCTCACGGATAACTTCAAGTCTATTCTAAATTTCTTTGGTGGATGAACATGTTGATATTCTATTAAACTCATTAGCGTCTAAAGCATAATATAAGACATTCATGGCTTTGGCGTTAGGTTGAGCTTTCTACTTATCATGTTCATCCCAATACTTTTCAAGTTTTGAGATGGACATTCCATCAATAATAATTATTAGTGTATGAAGGCCTACCATAATGACGTTCCATATGTCATAGTCTTGTGCTTGGATGAATATCTTCATTCGTGCTTTCTAATATGTGTAGTTTATTCCAGTAAATAGTGGAGGTCTATTGGTTGATTGCCCCTCAACCAATGGAGTCCCAATTAAGGTTGCCATGTGATCTTTAGCCCTTTGATAGCTTGATCAACAACTAATACTAGAGCACCTGCTTTGATACCACTTATTTCCTAAGTATGGCTATCTAAGAGGGGGGTGAATTGGGTATTTTAAATTTTAAGCTTATGATGTAAGTAGATTGATCTAATTAAATGTCAATAAATAAGCTATGTAATGTGCAGTGAAGAAAATCAATAGAATAGTAATATGCAATCACAAACACAATAATTTTATAGTGGTTTAGTGTCAAACTCAGCACCTACGTCCACTCTCTAAGTAAACCACTTAGGAATTCAACTATAATCACTGGGCTTGATTATAGTCTAATTGTTTTACTTGAGCTCACAATCCAACCTAGTTGGTTATGACCTTGGCTCACCAACCACAATCATACAATGATTATTTTTTTGGGCTAACAATCAATCCCGTTTGATTTTCACTTTGGCTCACCAATCACAACCATACACCATCCAACTTTAGGCTTGGACTAACCCAAGTTTCTCACCCTAAAAAACTTGAAATAAATATAAAAAATATAATGAACGAAATAAAAAACAAACACTTTAAAGCTTAAGAGAAGAACATCTAGGAGCTTGGCTTGTAGGCTTGATTTCTTCTCTTTGAGTACTTAAAAGAAGTAGGAGTTGATCTTCAATGGTGTTGGCCTGATTTTTCTCTAATTAAGAATGTTGGAAGGACAAGAAAAGCTCTAAGAAATACTTCTTTCTTTTTACTATTTAGCTCATACACTTGAAAAACTAAAAATCTGCTTGGAAGCTCTTTCTTTTTGATTCAAAAGTTATTTTTCTTATCTCAAGTGCTTCCTTAGGTATCCCAAAGGTTTTCCACTATTACAAGTCATCATCATAGACTTCTGAAAGTGATCTAGCCATTAAAAGATCCAAAATAGCCATTAAAAGATGTGTGGAGTAAAAAAGCTATGGAACTGAAAATTAGCCATTATAGGCACTAGGTCGGCTCAATTTTAAACTAGGTCGACTCAATTTTCAATTGGATCGGCTCAGTTTCAAAAATTCTGAAATATTATTTCTATCATCTTCTATTGTGTGAGACTAAGATGGCTCATTTTCTAACTGGGTCGGCCTAGTTTCACTGGGTTGGCTCAATTTTCAGCTGGGTTGGCTCAGTCCCCTGAATCAAAAAAATTCAGCTTTCTGCTCTTTCTATCTTCTACTTCTACTGAGACTAGGACGGCTTAGTCTCAAACTAGGTTGGCCTAGTTTGCGTGCGAAGTATGCCAAAGACTATTTCTGATCCTTTATTCTCTAAATTACTTTGTAGACTAGACTTATCCTTTATATCTTGATTTAATCTTCATTTTGACCTTTAGAAAGCTGTATCCATTCTAGTACTTCTCTAAAATCTTGAGTGATGAATCTTCGTTTAGATGAATTGGAATACTTGATATTTGTGAGCACTTTGAAATTTACAACTACACATCCTCACAACCAATATTTGTGATTTAATAATTTATACTCAAATGCTTTTGTTACCATCAAAATTAAACTAGGGTCAACAGTTTTTATGAGGGTAGCTTCTAGTTGAGAAAAATTTATGTACGATGAGTTGAGAGTGGGTGTTCTCCCCTTATACCTATTTTTCTCTTTCATAATGAAACTTTACATGCCCCATAGAGATGAGCCTTTAGGCTGATCCACGTACTTGATTATTTTTTTATTTTATTTTTTTCTTCTTTCTACCATAATAATTTGGTACTAAATTCTTAACAAGTGGTATCAGAGTAGCTGATATTCCAATAGTTTGGTATCAGAGCAAATTGATACCACAATAATTGATATCAGAGCCAGATAGTATTGAAGCAACGATTGTAGCAGTGGATAGAAATTGAAGAATATGGAGAAGACAAGCACAATCAAGATGGAAATCAATAGGTTTAATGGGAAGGGCAATTTCTTCTTATGGCAAGCAAGGATAAAGAATGTTCTCATCCAACATGGATTGATCAATGCTCTCTTGTATGACAAGACGCCAGCCACCATAAAGGTGAAGGATTGAAAGCGGATCCGATGCAGACGATGAGCATGATTTGCTTATACCTAGGGGATGATGTGGTGATCCATGTACTTGACGAGACTTTTCTAACGGCACTATGGTTGAAGCTTGAGAAGTTATACATGGCAAAGTTGCTCACCAACATATTATTTCTTGGAAGGCAGTTCTACCAGCTATGGATGGACGAAGGCCAGAGCGTGTGAGAGCATCTATCCAACTTTCAGAAGATCCTCACCGACCTCTTCAGCATTGGTAAAAATGTTGAGGAGAAGACTAGGGCATTGGTCTTACTAGCATTGCTTCTCCTTCATATGAGTCCTTGTGACTACTCTTCTAGTGGAAAAGAGCACCATCAAGATGGATCAAGTCGCTACAATGATACTCCAAAATGAGATTCTCAAAAGGAAGAACCCAACTTCGAGCTCAAATAGCAGCAGCTCAGCTTTGACGATTTTTAGAGGAGTAGGAGGCAGTAGACGGAGTGATAGAGAATCACGAGGAGGATGATCTAGACCAAGACAAGGGATCCTAGTAAGATCAGATGCTATAGGTACGATGAGTTGGGGCATCGAGTCAAGGATTGCCCATAACTCAAGGATCGGACGAGGGCTACTACAGTGACGGTCAGTAGCGAGTCAAAGAATGATGTCCTGAAGATATCTGACAAGATTTCTAATTTTTTTCAGTAGTGCATTTTAGATTCTATATGCACATATCATGTTTGTTGCAGAAAGAAGCAGTTTGACTTCCTGGAGAGTAGTGATGGCACTGTTTATCTATCGAATGGATCGAGCTGTACGATTAGAGGAATCAAAATGATCAATTGAAAGACACATGATGGTGCAGTGAGGAGATTGGAAGAGGTCCGATACATACCCGATTTCAAGCGAAATTTATCTCACTGAGCAGATTAAATTTAAACGGCTACAGGTGGATAGCTGGTGATGAAATCCTAAAGGTCATGCATGGTGATAGGATGATATTGGAGGAAAAAAAGAAGATAAGAGAATATTACTATCTGATAGGAAGTTCAGTGCGAGGTGGAGCTTCAAGAGCCAAAGGAAGTCCAGTGCAAAGTGGAGCTCCAGGTGGAGATGGATCGGGCATGAGATGGAAGACTCAGAAGGATGAGAGGTGACGTCGCAAAGTGAAGTTTCTATTATTATAGAAGAATTCTTCGAGCAGATCTTTGGTCAAAGTGGACATGGCCCATGACAAAGGTGGGATCGAGCGGCCTGACTCGACTCCCATGTTTGCCCATCCATGATTAGCAGCCATGCCTCAGGGTATGGGGTCGAAATGGATCACAAGCTCTCAAAGTCAGGTGGAGGCCGAATGTCGAGTTGAGATGGAGATTGTTAGGATTTAATGCCTCAAATTTGATCCATAGTAAGAAGAGAATCAATTTTCAGCATAGCAGTCAAACCGGCTCTGATACGCGATCGAGCTGGCTTGGATTGAGATCAAGCCGGCTCGAACCATAGTCAAGCCAGCTATCTCAGGCAGACAAATAGTAGGAGTCTAGATGAGATGCAATCGAGCCAGCTCGATCCCTGATCAAGCTAGCTCGATAGGGATCGAGCTGGCTCGACAGAGGTGAACAGAACATGATGGAATTTTTTTTATTTGGACTTGAATTATGATTAATCCAAGAGATCTATGGGAGTTTCACATGGCCCACAGGATCCAATGGCCATGGAGGGTTGCAGTCATGATCTGAAGGTCGAAAAATATTTCAAGACTCCATCAAGAACATGTTCGATCCATATTAGGAGAACGAGCCCTGTTAGGACTCTTGTGAACTGTTGAGAAGAGGATTCTCATCCTATTTAAAGGACTGAGGTACTGTGAAGCAAAAAAGATGGTGCATGTGGTGTGAGAGGCATGTAGAGAGGCTTAGGTAGCTGTCAAGAGAAGCTTGGCAGAGTGTCGAGTACGTGCAGCCCATGAGAGAGAAAAGCAATGGGTGCATAGCATCCGGTGCGGAGGCTATGAGGGTAGAGCATCTTGTAACTTCTATGGATCTCCTTAGAATTTTGAGAGAGTTTTTATGAGGATACCTTCTAGTTGAGAGAGATTTATGTACGGTGAGTTGAGAATGGGTGTTCTCTTCTTGTACCTATTTTTTTCTTTCATATTGAAGCTTTTCATGCCCCATAGAGGTGAGTCTTTAGACAGATCCACGTACTTGATTATTTTTTTATTTTATTTTTTTCTTCTTACCATAATAATTTGGTACTAGATCTTTAACAAGCAGTATCAGAATAATTGAAATTCTAATAGTTTGATATCAGAGAGAGTTGATACCACAACAGCAACCATCTTCTTCCTCCTCTTCTCGACCTCCTTTGTTTCGAAGGCATGGGAGCTATGGTCTTGGTGGGCGAAGTCAAAATTAATGAAGGCACTACCACCTCTGGAGTAGAGGCCACCTGAGTGAGGTGGCCGAGTTTGGGCCTCCAACCCTTGCTCGCTTTGATGCCCCTCCTGAAGTACCCCCCCCCCCCGTTCTCTTTTGGGCCCGAAGTCCCATGGATAAAATCTCCAACTCTTTGGGAGTCATATCTGTAACAGCAAGTAAGCCGAGGTTAGAAGAAAAGAAGAAGGAATAGAAAAGAAGACGTACATGTATACCTTTTGGATTGAAAAGACTCAGGCCGAGGTTATGTAAGGTCTGATTATCTACTAGTTTGGATAGTGGATGAGCTTTATAATTTTTCAGTGTGTTGGAAGAGTCAAGGTCCTCTCTCTTTAGCCTAGAGGCCTTATGGACTGAATCCCTCAATTGACCCCATGGAGGAAGCCCTAACTCTACGGAGGGATAGGAAATAAAGAAGAACATTTCCTTCTAATTAGGAATAGAGGAAGGTCACCCTTGAGCAACCCTTCTAACTGAACTAGAAGGATAAGTACCACTAGTCCTTGACAAAAGGATGGCGCTTGAAGGTAAAAAAAGTTTGAAACAAAAAAAACTGTAGGATGGACCTCGACTGAAAGATAGAGAACAAGAAATCCTATAATAAATCTAAAAGAATTTGGGACAACAGAGGTAAGAAATATATCTAAGAAGCAAAAAAATGCAATCACAAAAGGAGGAAGGGAAAGCCTCAACCCAGCACAAAAAGCCTCCAAGTACAAACAAAAGCAACCCAAGGGAGGGGTGCAAGCTCAGTCGCTCGACCTAGGAAGCTCCAGCTCATACTCCGAAGGAATTTCAAACTGAATCCTAATTAAAAATAGATCTTCAGGAGAAAGGAAGCAAGGAATGGTCTCAGGGATAAAAACTGGATGAGCTATTTCCCTAAGCTCGATTTTAGTCCTAGGATTAAGATTGGAGGAGGTCAAATCAGGCGGATTCCTAGAACCGCTAGATCAGGATATTTCAGAAGTCATTTGAATCAAACAAAATCTAGAAAAATATAATAAAATTTGAAAGAAATTAATGATAAAAATTTTGAAAAATCAAGGAAGAACAGCAAACCCTCCTGAAAAATCCCTAAAGGTTGAAAAATGAATGAAAAACAAAGAAATGCAAGAAGAGAGTTAGGAGACTAACCTAAACCGGTCAGAGATTTCAGAAACGCAATCGAAAGGATGGAAGATGAATGGAAGGAGGCATCAAAGATCAAGAAAATCATAGGATGAATGAGGATAGGACACGACAAAGAAGATGAAGAGCAGGAAGAAATGGTAAAAAGGAACCAAAGCGAAGAAATGGTAAGTAGAAGAATGCTTAAATAGTCGGATGGGCTTCAAGGCAGTTATGATTTTAGATCAGTGACGCTGAACCCTATGCTTCTATGTGTCCTTCTCATCATGGCAATAGCAGGAGTCTGACAAAACTTTTATGGCGCTGTACATTCAAACTCCGCATCAGGAGAATTTTGAAGGTCGAGGCCGTTTCAAGTCATTCAGTAATAAAGAAGTTTCTGTGCTAGCAAATGAGCCAAAATTTTTCATCTCCCAAAGGTGGAAAGCCAAAAAGGACTTCGACGGTCTCAAATTTTGGTATTCGCTTCATCCGAACTTCGAACTCGAAAGTAGGAGGATAAGTGTTGGGGGTAAAATAGTCTCTACTGAAGTCCAATGGATTGTTCGACCTTGATGTAGCACCATCTATAGTAGTGATGCCCTAGTTCGAGGCTCAGCCGAGTTGATTCCCTGGACAAGATGGACTTTGGAAGGTCGGCCTTTTGATCTTGTGCATTGGTCGAGCTTCTCAATAGTCACTCCTCTAGTTCCTTCCTGATAACAGCAGACCTTGTCAAACTATATTGTAAACTTCAGCCAGACAAACTTGAACAGTGAAAGAAGTTGCATTTGACTAATCCTAGTTCTCAATCCAAAATAAGCAGCAATCATCTCATAGATATAAGATCTCCTGCACCATTTGATCTTGGCTTGCGGCTGATCTTGGAAATCGATCGAACTCCTCTACTTCACTTACAGATAGCAGATCCCTCCAATTTTGCACTAAGGACTTTGGCTGGATGAACTTGAGTCAACAAGAGGACCTCACCATCAATATAAGTTCGACCTTCAATTTGGAATAAGTAGTAGTCACTCTACAAGCAGCGAATCTCAGTACTCCATCCTTGCTTTGAGTCAACCTTGGATATCCATCGAACTCCTTCAAGAGAGCCTAGCTGTAGTTCTCATTGAAGAACTTGTCATCTCTTCCTGACCTTTAGTCCTCCAAACCAGGATACCTACACCCGCTCTCGACCGACCTTAAAGGCGACTGAGCTCCTAAAAGCTGTCAAAGATAGCTCTATCAAGGTTCAAACTTAGAACCAAATTGTAAGCCCACCATCTACTACTCAGAAGCCAACCTTCAAACTCGGTTAGCCCGACTTCAAGTTTCCTACCCCAGTATGAATATCTCATTACCAGACTCAAAAGCTTCCAGTCTCCCATCCGAACTTTAGCAAATAGAATTCAACTGCAAGCAAGTTGTGACAAATGACAATCCATTCTCCATAACAAACTTCAAGTGGTCTGAACGATCTTCTAACATTCTATTATAGCTATCACCATTATTCTGTTATAGGCTCCATCTATATAAGAGACCCTCCAGATATATTATTCTTTTTAAGCTCTCCTTTCTACTCTAATTTTTCTGAGTACTCTATTCTTGTTGGCTAGGAAGCTAACTTGACCATCGAAGGGTCCTACTGGAGCCATCTACTTTCGGTCCAAACTTTGTTTTGCAGGTCTTATCGACGAGATCATCTCCACCCTCTCCAACAAACTCTATACAAATAAGATCAATTATTACTATAGAATGGGGCTATGGTAGTGCATACTATTATAATGATTTTGAAAATCACTATTATAGGATCTAAGATAGTAGTTATATCTAATCGCTGCCATAGATAGGACCTATGACAGTGGTTACACAAAATCGATGTCATAGGTTGATTTATGGCAGCGGTTATGCAAAATCGCTATTATAGATAAAATCTATAGCAATGGTTAGGTATAACCGCTGTATTAGGTTAAATCTATAGTAGTGGTTATGCTTAACCACTATCAAAGATTTGATTTATTGCAGCAGTTAGTCAACCGCCGCTATATGCCCAATCAGTAAAGGACCTATGGCAGTTGTTACACAGAACTGTTGCCATAGCTTTGACCTATAGCAGTGGTTATATGTAACCTCTACCATAGGTCCTATCTATGGCAGTAGTTTTGCCTAACCGCTGCCATAGGTATAATCTATGGCAGCATTTATGTATAACTGCTACTATAGATGCATAATATGAAAACTATTGCCATAAATAGGATCTATAGTAGCGATTATATATAACCACTACTATAGATGCATAATATGAATTTTTTTATATTTTTTTTAAATATGATATAATTTTAAAATTTAAAGTCTATTTATATCATTTATTATCTAAATAATTATCGTTAGAGTGTCATCACAAAAGACCATCCTAATCCAATAGCCCTAGCTATGTCGATCGATAAAATTTGATTTTAACGATCATGAATTATTGCATGATAATTCGACAGATAAAGATCATCATTAATCCAAAAACTTGCAATGATGATCTCAATAATATTTGTAGCATACTATCAAAATCTCACTTTAATCAGACATCATTATCATGGTCAATCTAGTATATAATGATTTTGGACGTTAAATAAAAAATGATGATCAAAAGGCCAAACAATATCCGATTATGAGGTAATTTTTTAGATAAATAATCTTAGATATGATTTTGATCATTTGTGTGGTGGTGATCATAAAATTCAAACTGTGTATATATGAACGATCCAAAACTATATGTCTCCTGATGCTCATTCTAAAAGATCTTATATAATTATGCTTGTGCTTTTGTAAGATATGTTTAACATAGATAGTTCATATAGATATGGTTTGAATTTTATGATCGCTACTACACAAATAATTAAATTAGTAGAAAAGATCAATTATCTAAAAAATCATCTATTAATCAGCTACTGTTTGGCTTTTTGATCATATGTTTTTTATTTAATGGCCAAAATCATCTAATGCTAGATTGACCATGATAATGATGTTTGATTAAAGTGAGATTTTGATAGTATGCTATAAACATCATCGAGATTATTATTATAAGTTTTTAGATTAATCGGTGGTCTTTATTTATCAAATCATCATGCGGTCTTTCATGGCCATCGAAATCAAATTTTATCAATCAACATAGCTAGAGCTATCGGATTGAGGTGATCTTTTGTGATGACACTCTAATCATAATTATTTAGATAATAAATGATGAAGATGGACTTTAAATTCAAGAATTATACCATATTTAAGATAAAAATATGAAAAAAATTTATATTTACATCTATAGCAGTAATTGGCAAAAACTGTTGCTATAGATTCTATTGCAGTGGTTGATAACCACTGCTATAGACCAAATGGTAGTGGTTATATAATAACCATTGCAATAAACCTATGGCAGCAGTTTCGAAAACTATTGCCATAGATCTAACATAAAATTTTTTCTGCACATCGATTTTTTCATCTTCTTGGCCTCCACATTCTCTCTATCCAAGCCCTAGCTATCCTCCCTGCCGCCGACCTGCCCCACATCGATCACCTCCCGCTCACCTCCCTTTCTCTCTCTTTCTCTCTTCTCACCTTAGCTACCCATGCCGTAGCTTTAGCTACCATCCCACGTCGACCCACCCACCACCGCCCCCTCCCTCAGCCCCGTCGTCGGCTCTAGCTCCCTCTAGCTCTAGATCCCTCGGTTTCCTCCCTCCCTCAGCCCCACACAGGCTTCCTCCTTTTGCCGCTGCCCCCTTCCTCAGCCCCACCGCCTCCTTTCCTCTAGCACCATTATGGGCCCTGCCTCCCGCTGTGGGCCCTACCCCACCACCAGCCTACCCCCGTCGACCCCCTTTGGCCTACCTTCCTCAGCCCCAGCCCTGCGCCCCGCCCACACCCCTTTAGCCACGCTCCACCACCAGCACCTTGGCCCTGCACCCCACCCCACCATCAGCCGCCTCCATCGGTACCTTTTGGCCCCACTATTTTTATTAATTTATATTTTTTAAATTTTTTATTGATTTATTTTTCTAAGCATATATATTATATGACTTGGATTGCTAGCATGTTAATTGATGTAATTTTTTATGCTTAATGAATATAATATTAAATTTATTATATTATTAATAAATTATTTATTATTTTATATTCATAAATTAAAATATATTCATAACTTAATATTATATTTTAAATTATTAAATTTAATAATAATAAAAATATTATGTGCATATATATATATATATTCAATTACGTTGATAAGCCTTCGAGTTGACTTATCTTATATCATTTTTTATTTTATTATTTTTTAATATTTTATTTTAAAAAATTAGTTTTTTTATAAAGAGGTTGTGATGATTTTGGGTGAAAAATGGTTGATTCTTAGTATGATTTTAGTGATGTGAGCTCTCTTATTTTTTTTTCTTCTATAAATATTTTTTTTTCTACTAATATTATTGTTCAACATGTTATATTGGTTAATGTTCATTAACGTTGCAGGTCATAATGGCATCGAAATGCCATTTAACTTTCACCTCCGTCCCTCGATGGGTTATGCAGAGCTCTACATCTGAGTAGCAGGTGGAGCATACTCCATCCACCTCCGCATCAACTGCCCAGGGACCATCGACATCAACTCCTCCACCGACATCTAAGCCTCCATCATCAACCACATCTCTAGCACATGCTCCACCCACCTATGAATCTCCACTAGCATCTACGTCACACGATCCCATTATCAGTGAGTGAACATTTTTATTGTGTTAATAATTTATTTATTTATTTATTTGTATAGTCATTATACACTCTTATATATTTGCATAATATATTTTTATTATAGGTGCACCATCCAATAGAATATTTTACGGTCCTACACGCATGCCGCATATATGGAATCGCTAGCATCAGGTGATGGTGGAGTACGATTGGGAGGAAAGACTAGTTGGGGAGGCCATGCAGGAGATGCATTTCTTTAATGGAGTGCTTCTGAGGTGGTCTGATATCATTCCAATACTACCCATAGGCTGGCAATTGATGGATGCTGGTGTTAGAGACTGGATGTGAAAGAAGATATAGATAAGTGTATCTTAATTATATTTATTTATTTAATATATTTATACTATATTTGATTAGAATAATTTCATAACTAATTTTTGATAACTTTGCGCAAAGAAGGTATGACTTTTCAGATCATACAAGGGCTCGAGATGTCTGACTGAAGAAGATTGAAAAGTTATATTGAAACTACAAGATCAAGCTCCATAGAGGATGGCTCGAGCACTGATAGGACACTTCAAAGGAGCTTGTTTCTTGAATTCAGGACCATCCCCGAAGTCAATGAAAGGAAATGGTTAGGCATTGGAGGAGCTAGGAGTTCTAGATTTAATTTTTTAATTAATAATTATATTTAAATATTTTTTAAATACATATTATTTATTTAAATATTTTTTAGATTGCCTTCTATTAGAATCAGAAGAATCGAGCAGCTCAGGAGTACACACACTCTCAATCATGAGTCTATGGCCAGTCATGTGCAGAAAGAGATAATGAATTTTGAATCTTAATTTATAAATTAAATTGATATTTTTTTTACATGTTTCTAATAAACTGATCCATTGTTATAGCTGATGAGAGAGGAGGTAATACCTACTCATAGTGCCATCTTCTGATCCAGTCGTATGGATAAGAAGAGCATACCGATGAATGCCGCGATCGAGAAAATTTTTATAAGTAATAAATAGGATATTAATATGATTAGTATTATAGCATTTTTTATAATATTTTATTTGAATTTGTAATTACAGAAATATTTAGATGCACTCGCAAGCGAGGGTCCGAACACCTTTGGCCCTCATGACAATCTATCTCAAGTTTTGAGGCTTGAGCACTCTAGGAGGATCCGATGCAGGCCCGGACATACGTCGATGAGCTACTGATCTGAGGCGAGTATCTCTTCATATGCTTTTAATGTTGTCAATCGAGAGCAGCTTAAAAAAGCATTGGCGTAGGTAGCTCAAGCTAGGGAGTATGCTGCTCAGGCTAGGGAACAAGCTACTCAACTATAGGATGTCGCGACCACTATAGTGACGAGGCTCAGGATACGTTTTAGAGCCGTCTTCATGGGCCTTGAGGATATATTGACCGACACTTCAGCTCTAGCCCCTCTAGCTCTAACTCGAGCTCATGCTCCATCTCTTCCCGATGACGATGACTTAGATGTAGATTTAGCAGACTTTTGATGTATTTTTTAAAAAAATATTATAATAAATTTTATTCAATAATAAAATTTGAGCATTTTAGAAATATTCTTATATTTATAATATTTTTTATGTTATATATTAAACTATATTTATCAGATAAAAATAAAAATTAAAAAATTTATATTTTTTATTATTTAAAATCTATGACAGTGGTTGACAATCGCTGTCATAGATCGCGTGTCAACCACTATCATAACCTATGATAGCGATTGCAAAATCACTGTATTAGATCTATAGCAGTGATTACGGAACCATTGCCATAGACCACCTATTAAAGTAGTTGATGAATTGCTGTCATAGACAACCTATGGCAGCGGTTGGTGAACCACTACCATAGAAGCTATTGCAGTGGTTCATCCAACCACTGCCATAGGTTGTCTATGGCAGCGGTTTACCAACCATTATAATAGATGGTCTATAGTAGCGGTTATGATAATCGCTGCAAAAATTGCTACCATAGATCTAAGACAATGACGATAGTGGTAACAGTTAAGTAACTATTGCCATAGGCTATGGCAGCAATTTTTTAGGCTATGGCAACAGTTGTGAACCTTTATCATAGCCCTTTACTATAGTAGTGGGTCAACTATGATTTTGGATTTTTTTTTATTTTCAACCTAAAATCCTAAGGACTAAGCCCAGTGGTCCAATTCGTTGAGCCGAGTGGTCCAGATCGATCAAGCCCTATTGGGCCGATCGACTATGGTTTCAGATTTTTTTTCTTTTTAAACTAAAACCTTAGGGACTAAGCCCAGTGGTCCAATCTGTTGAGCCAAGTCCAAATCGATCGATCTAGTCGATCGAGCCCGATTGGGCCGGTCGACTATGGTTTCAAATTCTTTTTCTTTTTAACCTTGAAACCCTAAGAACTAAGCCCAGTGGTCCAGTCTGTTGAGCCAAGTGGTCCAGATCGATTGAGCCCAATTGGGCCAGTCAACTATGGTTTCAAATTTTTTTTCTTTTTAACTCTAAAATCCTAAGTACTAAGCCCAGTGGTTCAATCCGTTGAGCGAGTGGTCTAGACCGATTGATCCAACCAATCCAGTCCTATTAGGCCAATTGACTATAGTTTCTCCTTCTTTTTTTTTTTTAATCTTTTAGGCCATAAATTCCAAAGAATTAAACTCTATAGTTGGTAATGTTAATTAAAACATAATATAGTTTACAATAGATATCAATTTCAATATAAAGCCATTCAGAATATATGATTTCATCTCAATTGTGGGCACCAAAAGAAAGGAAAATATGCTTACAACAAACTAAAATACATTAATCTAAAAATAAATAAAAAACATGATACATCATCCGGCGACCATCTCAGACCCTACAACCAAAAGCTAAAGCCTAATCATCCACTATAAGATCCTATGGAGGTAGAGGAAATTGACTATAGAAATACTATATGAACTATTCGAATCGTGCAAATCCCTCATCCATGTGTGCAAATTCCTACCTGACAGTCTCTAGTGTATCTATTCGAGCAGACAATACATGAAGAGTGGAATACTGTAGATCGAATTATGTTGGATGTGTAGGCTGGTCTCATCGGTAGACTCATGATCTTCTTCACTATCACTTTCTTCTTTAGATACCTCAGACCACTACAAAAAAACTAATCTTTTGCAATGAAATTATTTGTGACAAAAATAATTTATTACAAATATAGGTATTTACGATGGAAAAAATTTTCATCATAAATAATTTTTATTTATGATGAAAACATAAAAAAAAATTTATCATAAATAATCTATTATTTATAATAAAAATAATTTTTGCTTCATAAATATTTGATTATTTACAACAAAAATTATCCATCATAAATAATCTATCATAAATAAATTATTTAAAAAAATTAAAAAGATAAGATTATTTATGATGAAAAATTTTCATTGCAAATAATCTATCATTTATGAGAAAAATCAAATTTGCATCATAATTATTGGTGCAGAATCTGGTTGATGCTGGATCGAGCTGGAGTTGAGGAAGAAGAGGTCGCCATCGATGATCTGCAAAATAAAGTCCCATCCAGAGTCGGTGGTGGTGGCTCCAGCAAAACCCTCCGATGATTAAGTTAGCTCTTCTGACCAATAGAAATGGAGTGCTCAGGCAAGAATTCAGTAGAGTTTTGAAAAGAAGAAGAGAGCTTAGAGAAAACATATCTGGAGAGTCCCTTTTTATAGATGAAGCTTGTTGTAATCATTCGATAATGGGCCGCTCGGAACCACGTGGGTTTGTTACGGAGAAAGATGTCCGTTGTTGTGATGTGGCCATTCAGTAGTGGGTCGCTCGGGGCCACATGGAGTTTGTTATGGAGAATGGTGTCCGTTGCCATGAAGTGGCCATTCATTGAGATTTAATAGTCGAAGTTCGAAGGAAGCAGGTGTTGGTTGGTGAAAAGCTTTGACATACATCAATTTTAAAGGAGTTTGGACTCCTAAAAGAAATACGGCTAGAGGGAATCATCTGGGAGGAATGCTAGTTGAACTCTGGAAGTAATCCACTAGAGGAATCTGACTGAAGAAAAAGTTCGAAAGGAGTTTGGCTCTTGGAGGAATCCGACTAAAGAAGAAGTTTGGAGGAAATTTGACTCCTAGAGGAACTCGACCGAAGAAAAAATTTGGAAGAAGTTCGGCTCCTAAAGGAATCTGACTGAAGGAGAAGTCTAGAAGAAGTTTGGCTCCTAGAGGAGTTCGACCGAAGAAAAAATTTAGAAGGAGTTTGGCTCCTAAAGGAACTCGACTGAAGGAGAAATCTGGAAGGAGTTCGACTCCTGGAGGAAGGAGTAATTTGAAAGGAGTTTGACTCCTGGAGGAACTCAACTAAAGAAAAAATCTGGAAGGAGTTCGGCTCCTGGAGGAACTTGACTGAAGAAAAAAATCTGGAAGGAGTTTGGCTCCTAGAGGAGTTTGACTGAAGGAAAAATCTGTAAGGAGTTTGGCTCCTAGAGGAACTTGATTGAAGAAAAAATTTGGAAGAAGTTTAGCTCCTGGAGGAAGGAGTAATCCGAAAGAAGTTCGACTCCTAAAGAAACTCGACTGAAGGAGAAATTTGAAAGGAGTTCGACTCCTAGAGGAACTTGACTGAAAGAAAAATTCGTAAGGAGTTTGGCTCTTGGAGGAATTCGACTGAAGGAGAAGTCTGGAAGAAGTTCGACTCCTGGAGGAACTCAACTGAAGGACAAGTCCGAAAGGAATTTGGCTGAGGTTTGGCTATTGGAGGAGTTCGGCTCCTAGAGGAGTCCGACAAAAGGAGAAATTCGGAAGAAGTTTGGCTCCTAGAGGAACTTGACTGAAGAAGTAATTCGAAAGGAATTTGGCTCCTAGAGGAGTTCGATCGAAGAAGAAATTCGAAAGTAGTTTGGCTCCTGAAGAAATCCGACTGAAGAAGAAGTTTGGAAAGAGTTTGGCTTATGAAGAAGTTTGATCGAAGGAGAAATCCGAAAGGAGTTTGGCTCCTAGAGGAACTCAACTGAAGGAGAAATTCAGAAGGAGTTCGGCTCCTGGAGGAAGGAGTAATTCGAAAGGAGTTCGGCTTCTGAAGGAACTCAATTGAAGAAAAATTCCAAAAGAAGTTTGGCTCCTGAAGGAACTTGACTAAAGAAGAAATCCGAAAGGAGTTCGGCTCTTAGAGGAGATCAGCTGGGGTTCGACCGCTGGAGGAAGAATTTTCAATTGAAGCTCTTCTGGATTACCGACTGCATTAGGCTAAGCATCAGACCGGACTTCGACGAGAGCGGGGTTTATCTCCAATAATAATAATTAATTAATTATGATAAAAAAATTTATCATAAATAATCTATCATAAATAAATTATTTAAAAAATAAAAAGATTGGATTATTATGATGAAAAAAATTATCATAAATAATCAATCATTTATAATGAAAATCAAATTTGCATCATAAATAATTAATTATTTATAATGAAAAAATTTTATCATAAATAATCCATCATAAATAAATTACTTAAAAAATTAAAAAGGTTGGATTATTTGTGATGAAAAATTTTCATCATAAATAATTGATCATTTATGATGAAAATCAAATTTATGACATAAATAATCGATTATTTATGATGAAAAATTTTTATCATAAATAATCTACCATAAATAAATTATTTAAAAAATTAAAAAGATAGATTATTTATGATGAAAAGTTTTCATCATAAATAATCAATCATTTATGATGAAAATTAAATTTATATTATAAATAATTAATTATTTATGATGAAAAATTTTCATCATAAATAATTTGATCAAAATTTTTTATTTAGAGGATAGAAAAGGAGGGCTATTTTTAAAATAAAAAAAGATCAAAGATGCGCTGCGCATGGCCAATGCGATGAGATTGAGGGGTGCGAGCGCATCTACTGTTAGCTAGCTTATGACCAAATTAATATTTTTTTAAATTTTTTAAAAATTAGTATTCTTAAAAAAAATTATTTTTTTGAATATTACATTATTTTAAAATTTAAAGTTTATTTTTATTATTTATTATTTAAGTAATTATCATTTAAATATCATCACAAAAGACCACCTCGATCTAGTAGCTCTAGCTATATAGATCAATAAAAGTTGATTTCGATAGTCGCGGACAATCGCATGATGATCTAATAGATAAAAACTATCAATGAATTTAAAAATTTATAGTGATGATCTCTATAATATTTGTAGCATACTATCAAAATTTTACTTCAATCGGATATAATTATCATAGTCAATTTAGCACAGGATGATTTGGATCATTAAATAAAAAATGAGTGATCAAAAGGCCAAATAATGTTTGATTATAAGATAATTTTTTACATAAATGATCTTTGCTATTATTTTAATCATTCGTACGGTGGTGATTATAAAATCTAAACTCTGCATATATGAATAATCTATGTTAAGTATATTTTCTAAAAGCATAAGTATAAATGCTTAAGGACCTACCAAGAGACATGTAGTTTTAAATAGTTTGTACACACGTGATTTGCTTTTTATAATCACTACCATAAAAATGATTAAACTATTAGCAAAGATCATTTATCTAAAAAATTATCTTATAATCTTACACCATTTGGCCTTTTAATTACTCATTTTTTATTTAACGATTCAAATCATCCCATACTAAATTGACTATGATAATTATATCTGATTGAAGTAAAATTTTGATAGCATACTATAAATATCATAGAGATCGTTGTTGCAAGTTTTTAAATTCATCGGTGGTTTCTATCGATCAAATTATCAAGCAGTCATTTGCGACCATCGAAATTAAATTTTATTGATCTACATAGCTAGAGCTACTAGATTGAGGCAATCTTTTGTGATGATACTCGTATGATAATAACTTAAATAATGAATGGTGAAGATGGGCTTTAAATTTTAAAATTATATAATATTCAAAAAAAATAATTTTTTTTAAAAAATACTAATTTTTAAGAAATTAAAAAAAATATTAATTTGCCTACGAGCTTGCTAACAATGGATGCGCTCATACCCCTTAACCCCATCACATCGGCCATGCATGGCGCTTCTTTGTCCTTTTTTTTATTTTTAAAATAGTCTACCTTTCCTATCCTCGAAATGAAAAAAATTGATCCAATTATTTACGATGAAAATTTTTTATCATAAATAATCTATCATTTTTTTAAAATTATAAATTTAATATTGATTATTTATGATAAAGATTTTTCATCATAAATAATAATTATTTATGATAAAAATAATTTTTTATCATAAATAATAAATTATTTATAATGAAAAATTTTCATCACAAATTTTACATGCCATTTAATTAGATAAAAATTATTTATGTAACTATTATTAGTGATAAGAAATAGAATTTTGTTGCAAATAAGTTTATCAAATATTCTAATATTTTTTAAGAGAAATTTTTTTTAAAAAAAAATAATTGATGAAAATTATTAGCGATGAAAATTAGATTTTCATCGCTAATAATTATTTTAGTGATGAAATTTCCATCGCTAAGATTTTGTCACTAGAAGTCTTTAAATATCCCACCCCACTACGTGGCTTCTTTCCTATAAAACCCACTCCTCTCAATCGAAATCCTCTCCTCTTCTCTCTCTCCCTCTCCTCCTGGGCTTCCACCAACTGGCGACCGTGTCTTCCACTGTAGCCACCCTTGCCACAGCCATTATCGTGCTTGAACCAAAGGTAAGTTCCATCCCATCCCCAACCAATTAAATTTTTTTTTGTTCTTTCGTTCGTCTGCACTTACGCACGCGTTGCTGTGCGGTGGCCAGTGGCGGGTGGGTGCCGGCAGGCCATGGGTGGTGGTGTTGACGAGCCGGGTGGGGGGCCACTATTGGTGGGAGGCGGAGGGGCACCATAGGAGATGGGGGGAAATGGAGGGTGGGGTGTCGAGGGGTAGTAGTGACGAGTCTGGTGGGCTGCCATAAGTGGTGTGAGGTGGATGGGTGCCGCAAGGGGTGAGGGGCTGCTGGGGGTGGGGCGCTAAGAGGCGGTGGTAATGGGTTGAGTGGGCGACCACAGGTGGTGGGAGGCGGTGAAGGGGCGTCACAGTGGGTGAGAGGCCGTGAGTGGTAGGGGGTGGAGGGGCACCATAGGGGGTGGGGTGCTGCGGGGGTGGGGCATGGAGGGGCGGCGATGACAGGTCGAGTGGGGGTCATGGGTGATGGAAGGCGAAGGGGTGCCATAGGGGATGGAGGGCCATGAGAGGTAGAGGCGGAGGGAATGCAAGGGATTGGATTAGTCTTTAATTATTTTTTAAAATTTAATAAATAATAATAATAATAGTAATAGTAGTAATAGTAATAATAATAATAGTAATAGTAGTAGTAGTAATAATAATAGTAACAATAATAACAATAGTAGTAATAATAATAGTAATAATAATAATAATAGTAACAATAGTAATAGTAATAGTAATAATAATATTTATAATAATAATAGTAATAATAATAATAGTATTAATAATAGTAATAGTAGTAGTAATAATAATAATAATAGTAATAGTAATAATAATAGTAATAGTAGTAATAGTAGTAGTAGTAATAATAATAGTAATAGCAGTAATAATAGTAATAATAATAATAATTTGATTATTTAATAAATTTTAAAATATATTGATAAAATATTTAAAAATAAATTATTTTTAAAATTAAAATAGTTAGATTTTTAATTATATTTTTATGCTTTTACTTATTATAATTTAATTTTTTTATTTATTTAGTCCCTATATTTTATTGTGATTATGATATAATATTTTAATTTGCATTAGCCGAAGGTTTTAATTTTTAATGCATATAAACTATTCGGTCTGGGATTCAGATCAAGATTGGATCCAAGATCTAGGTCAGGATCTTATCTAGGATCTGGTCCGGAATTGGGATCATGATCTAGATCGGATCGAGGTCAGGATCCTGATCAGGATTCGATTTGGAATCTGATCTAGGATCATGTTCGAGATCCAGTTCAAGATTCAGGTCATGACCCAGGTCGGATCTCGATCGAGATTCAGGTCGGGATCCGACCTATGATCCTATCTGGAATCCAATTCGGAATTCGAGTTATGATCTGGGTTGGATCTCGATCAAGATTCAGGTTAGGATTCAGTTTGAGATCCTGTCCGAGATTCGATTCAAAATTTGGGTCATGATCCGGGTCGGATCTCGATCGAGATCTAGGTTGGGATTCAGTCCAAGATCCAATTTGGGATCATGTCTGGGATTTGGTTTGAGATTCAGATCATGATCCGGATCAAATCTCGATCAAGATCTAAGTCGAGATCCGGATTGGGATTCAGTCCAGGATCTAGTTGGGATCCTGTCCGAGATCTGGTTTGGGATTTGGATCATGATCTAGGTTGAATCTCAATCAAGATCTGGATCAAGATTCGGTCCAAGATCTGATCTGGGATTCGGTTTGGTAATGATTTAATGCATACATTGATATAACCTTAGACTTCTATGTCCTAAGGTTCCCAAAAAAGACTTTATGAATGGCTCTTGGATGCCCGATTTGGGTAGTTCAGAAATGCATCAATATTTTATTATTGTCATGGTATTCTTTATTCTATTATGAAAAATTGCATCGTAGTTATCTCATTTACGATAGGATATAAAGGAGAAGAGAAGATTGAATATCTTGGTGTATTGATAGACATCATAAAATTGAAGTATGGATCCAAAAAATTAGTATTCTTATTTTAGTATGAATGGTGGGATATTAGCAATAAGAAGATCGATATTCATATTGATCCATATTTTACCAATATAAATTTTATACGAACATGGTACTAGAAATGAGGCATATATATTAGCAACTAAAGCAAAACAAGTAATATATTTAAAGGATCCAAAATATCTAGATGATTAGCATGTCGTACAAAGAATAATACCTAAAAGCATATATGACATACCAACCTGACTAGAGATGGATGATAATTTAGATCTACATGAAGAAGAAACTTGTCAAGAGAAAGAACAAACATTGATCGAGCACCTTATTGATGAAGAACTTATTACAGCTCCTTTGAATGGGGCTGATATGCCATCCAACGAAGTTGAAGCTGATTTTATTTTTAATCTTGATGATTCGAAGGATGACAGTCGATTCATAAATGACGACGAGATAGAAGACAATACATTAATCAATTATTGTGATTCAAAAGAGGATCTTAGAAATCAAGGAGGCTACGGATATTAATAAGTAGATCTACATTCTTTGTTGTATGCAATACAATTCTATTGATTAACATTTATATATTTTTTTGCTATTATTATTTATTATTATATTTAATTATATGTCAAGTTAATTATATGCATAGTTTAAGTATTATAGGTATAGTGCCAGGAGGGAGATGATGACGTTCGAGTTTTTAGCCTACTCCTAAGCCTTCTCCCATTTTCATTGCTTTACCATCAGAGTCGCTAGAGGGCCCTATAGAGATGGGTCTAAGTAAGGTGGGCCTGACTATTATTTTAATATATTTTATATAATAAAATTTGATTTTAATTTACCTATTAGTTTTATAGATGGCTAACATACTAATAATTTATTCATTATTCTTTCAGGCCATTCTCTATCGGTGGTGAGGCAAGGGTGAGGTCCGTCGAAAAACCTCACCTTTAAGCATTAGAGACGTGAGCATGAGGGACATCATCTCCGCATTAAGATTCCGCTAGGCTATACTAGGCCTATTAGAAGATGGTGTGAGCCATGATAGACTGACCTAGGCATCATTTGACATAGCTTTGCCATGACGATGCTCTTCGATTGGCATCAAGTTACATGGCCTCAGAGGTAGATCTTCTATAGCTACTTATAGATACAATAATATTTATTTAAATATTTAATTAGTACTTTATTCTTATAATATTTATTATTAGCAAGCTATATTTGATATTATTGATTTCAAGCACGATCGCGTGTGGCAAGTTGTAGATGATCATCTATGTTTGTATTTCAAGTACCGGCATCGCATTCATCGCTACTGTTATGCTGTAGTGCACGACTAGGGGGTGGAGGCAGCGCGACAGTGGCCATATGGCAGCATTAGTATCGAGGATTGGGCTATCATATGCCGCACGTACGAGAACCCAACATATCAAGTAACTTTCTTTTATTTAAAATTTAATAATTGACTCATTTATTTTTAAATTTAATTACTTACTAATTTAACTGTTAACTGTACAAAATCGATGTGCCAAAAATGCCACAAATCGGGTGAGATAGACAGTCTTGCATTATACATGTTCGAGGTCATTCGCTCACCACATGGAGCAGATGGTAAGTAACTTTTATTTATCATATTTGAACCCTTTAACTATTTAAAAAAAAAATATTAATTATTCTTAAATTATAGAGAAATGTATAGAGTGGTGAGCTTTTTGGTAGAATCGAGATCTACCAATGGATCCATCAGTGACGGTCAAAGGAATGGACGGTCGGGAGCCAAGAGCTTTATGTAAGTTTTTCCAACTATTTTTTTATTAACATTTTTATTTTCAGTACAAACTTAGAATAGCTATAACTTTAATTTTCAAGATCGTATGATAGACATTAGATCCTAACCTATCCTAAAGGGCTCAACTACACCCATAGATGATAAGATCTATGATTAGGTGCTTGGTACGAGACCCTATTATGTTAGGAGACTAGGGCATGGGATCAGAGCTCCT
Source organism: Cocos nucifera (assembly GCA_006176705.1). NCBI lineage: Eukaryota > Viridiplantae > Streptophyta > Magnoliopsida > Arecales > Arecaceae > Cocos > Cocos nucifera. Next base: position 300,964 of record QRFJ01000272.1, on the reverse strand, counting down.
ACATCTTCACGTTCATCTAGGGCTAACATCCATGCTGCCGGTGATGTCTGACTGATAGAGATATAGAGATAGGCTACTGAGGATTGGCAGCGAACTGCTGAGTTGACTACATACATTGACAAGTACTAGCTATTCCAGATATAGATGATGGAGCAGATGGCACGGATGAGCCGATCCAAGTGAAGGAAAATCCTGATTTTCCGATCCAGGTTCGTCCAGATCTGATTAGATCAAGAGATATATTTCAAAAATTTTTCTCTTGATCCCAATCAGATCTTGATATGTTTTAGATCTGATTCTTATTATTTTAATAAATAAAATAAAATAAGATAAATTAAATCAAATTTAATTTACCTGATTTGGGTAATCCTATTACCCTGTAGATGATCCTGATTGCAGCGGAAGGTTCTGGATCTAGCCACGCAAGCGCCTGGCCTCTACCGGTATCCACTCGGGTTGGATCTGGAGATCCTCTTCTTCTCTATCACGTCTCCAAAAATCAGATCTGGATCTGATCTGGAGGATCTTCAAAACTCCTTTTGAAGATCAGCAGTCGTCCTTTGCAGCAGTGCAGCCTTCTTCTTTTGATCGCCTTTCTTTTGATCTGGAACGCACCAACCAAAATCCAAAACTCTTTTGGACGTGGAGAGGAGAAGGAGGAGAAGTTTAGGCATGGAGGAAGAGGGGAGAGGCAGCCTTGGGGCGTGGGAAATCTCTATTCAATTGCATTAGAATCTGAGTTGGGCGCAGGGTCTCTTTTATAGACTAAGCGTGATCCAACTCCTCTTCCTTCTCAACCAATCACAACCCTTTGTGAAATCAGATCTAAATCTGATTGGTTGGAATAGAGTCCCCTGGATTCCTCCTTAGAGGGCGCCTAAGACCAGTCAAACTGGATTCTTAGTAGAACTCTGATTGGAATCCAAAAGGGAGGTGGAGTCCTTGTCCAACAAGGACTCCAAGGCGCCTCCAACTTGGGCGCACGCCTAGGGTGGCGTGCGCCCTCCTCCTTGCCAGGTTCTGGCAGGGGGACAGGCCCCCACCAGTTCTCCAATAGGTGCGTGACACGTGGACAAAAGTCAAAGTGTCTATGGTCAACATTTGACCAGTCAAAGGTCAACTTTTGACCAAAGTCAAAGGACCAAAAATGGCAGGTGACCAAAAATGGCAGGTCATGTCTTATAAAATAAGACAACCTTCTCTAACTTGGACAACCTCCAGTTAGACCATATGAAGGCCTCTGATTGAGCACAAACTCCTTTGGCTCAGTCAGGACAACTTATTTGTGATAGTAAAAGAAGAACGTTAGGTTCAATCGAGTGCTAGCACGATTTTCCTTGAACCTAATTGAATCTCATTCAGATCAATTGAACTAGATCAGTTCAATTGATGATCACCAGATTCAAACCCTTGTTTGTGTGACCCAGTTAGGTTCAGTTCTGTATGGTAATGGGATATGTCATGATCTCTATCATCGACATCATCGAAACTCCTTTCGATGGATCAGAACTCTTCTGATTCGAACAGCTAGAATGATCGATCATCTAAATCATTCTAATTGCTCCCAAAATCCACCAGTGACACCTAGCAGTATATGGTGGCAACCCATCAGAGCTGAATGCGAACCTCTTGGTGCAGCTACCTGTGTGATTAAGTTCTTCTATCTTGAGCCCCGATCAGATTAGGGTTAAGGTAAACTCGTCAAACCCTAGTCTCTGTCATATGATATAATCATTCGATTCGAGTCCAATGTGAAAATCCTAAATAGAAACTCTTTCTATTATTTCACTCTGCCATGGCCATGGGCTTCAGGACTTGATTCTCATGATTATCATAGGGCTGCTCCTCTACCACCGAGGTAGATAGATCCCATCTTGATGCAATCCAGTTCCTACAATGAACATGCTATAGCCAACATACACCTCAGGGTTCCATATGGCTAGGAGACCGAGTAATGGTGTAGTCAAACTATAACACCCTCAAGGTGAACTGCCGATGCATCTCAGGTCAAAGAACCAGACACACTACTGCAGCATCGAGTCAGTCATTGACGAGAAGGTAGACTTCCTAATGACTACTCGAGGTGGTCACGCTCAGTGCCCTCGTTCTCTAACGAGTACCTGTACTCTTCGCTCCGGTGTCTCCACACCGTAGACTCAAGACTCATCTACTAAAGAGAAGCGATCGTACACCAACCTTCCGGATCAATCACCATCCTCGTGATGATCCTATGGTCGGGAGCTGTTTATGAGTTAATAATGATTATTCATGTCTTAAATTTTCAACTCTTGAAAATATGAATTATCATTACCATTAACTCAAAGGATGTATCACAGACACTAAATACACAGGTGTGATAGAAAATAACCCATTTTATTGATTATAGTCAAAATTATAATTTTGCCCCTAGAAGTGTATTACAAGTGTCAGCCAATTCTGGCTTCTAGGGCACATATATCTAACAATCTCCCACTTGTCCTAAAGCCAATTGGCTACAAGTCTAAGTCCCATCTTCTCAAGGTGGGCTTCGATCTTCTGCTGGCCCAACGGCTTTGTAAGTGGGTCTGCCACATTATCTGCGGAGTTGACTCTCTTGACCTCAACGTAACCTTTCTCAAGGTAATCGCGGATGAGATGATATCGCCGCTCAATGTGCTTGGACTTCTGGTGAGACCTCGGCTCCTTAGCAAGGGCTATGGCGCCATTGTTGTCGCAGTAAAGAGGAATGGCATCTGATGGCATTACTCCAATTTCTGCAGCAAACTTCTTGTACCAGAATGCTTCCTTTGCAGCCTCTGATGCAGCTATATATTCTGCTTCCATGGTGGAATCTGCTATCACAGTTTGCTTGGAACTCTTCCAGCTGACAGCTCCACCATTGCACACAAACAGACTTCCAGATGTCGACTTTCGATCATCTATATCAGACATGAAGTCCGAGTCTGTGTATCCTTGAACTTGGAGTTCTCCATTACCAAAGACCAACATCATATCCTTAGTTCTTCTCAAGTACTTAAGGATACATTTCACAGAAGTCCAGTGTTCTTCACCTGGATTTGACTGATATCTGCTTGTGACACTCACAGCATGGGCTATATCAGGTCGTGTACATAGCATGGCATACATGAGGCTCCCTATTGCAGAAGCATAAGGGATCTTGCTCATGCGTTCTATTTCCTCAGGTGTGCTGGGGCACATCTTCTTGGAAAGATGAATACCATGTCTGAAGGGTATTAATCCCCTCTTAGAGTTTTCCATACTAAACCTCTTTAGTACTTCCTCTATGTACATCTTCTGTGAAAGTCCTAGCATCCTATTCGGTCTATCCCTATAGACCTTAATTCCTAGAATAAAGGATGCTTCACCTAGGTCTTTCATGGAGAATTCCTTGGACAACCACATCTTGACTGATGTCAACATGGGAATATCATTCCCAATAAGGAGGATGTCATCCACGTACAATACGAGGAAGACAACAGCGCTCCCACTGACCCTTTTGAAAACACATGGTTCCTCTTCATTTTTGATGAAACCAAACTTTTTGATCACATCATTGAAACGAGTGTTCCAGCTCCGAGATGCTTGCTTAAGTCCATATATGGACCTTTGCAGCTTGCAAACCTTGTGATCAGTATCACTGGATGTGAAACCTAGCGGCTGTTCCATATAGATATCTTCCTCAAGATATCCATTTAGGAATGCCGTTTTCACGTCCATTTGCCATATTTCATAATCGAAATAGGCTGCAACGGCAAGCAATGTGCGGATGGATTTTAGCATAGCTACCGGGGAAAAGGTATCCTGATAGTCAATGCCTTCACGTTGACTATAACCTTTTGCCACCAGTCTAGCCTTGAATGTCTCCACATTCCCATCTGCACCAATCTTTCTCTTGAAGATCCATTTACACCCAATAGGTACTATACCTTCTGGTGGATCTACCAAGGTCCAGACTTGGTTTGAGTGCATCGAGTCGAATCTCTGACTTCATTGCCTCAAGCCATTTCTCGGAGTCGATATCTGATATCGCCTCGTTGTAGGTTTTGGGATCATCACCATGAGCACCATTACCTATGAGGAACATTTCCTCTACGTCCTCTGAAATAATACCTAAGTATCTTTCAGGGGGACGGGAAACTCTTTCCGATCTACGAGGTGGAGGAGGTAGTGTTCTTATTGGCTCAACCTGATTTGGTTCCACTTGGTCCTTAGCTCGTTCTGCTTGTGAGACTTTCTCATCAAGCTTGAATCTGCTTTTCCAATGCCGCTATCTTGAATAAACTATTTTTCAAGAAAGATGGCATGTCGACTCACAATCACATTGTGGTCTTCTGGAATGTAGAAATAGTATCCTAATGACTCTTTAGGATATCCTATGAATCGAGCTCTGAAAGGACCTAAACTCTAACTTGTCCGCTTGTTGTCTTTTGACATGAGCCGGACAACCCCAAATTCTGAGATGACTCAGACTTGGTTTCTTACCGTGCCATATCTCATACGGTGTGGTAGGAACGGTTTTAGAGGGAACCCTATTCAGTAGATAAATTGAAGTTAATAATGAATGTCCCCAAAGAAAATCAGGGAGGTCTGTGAAGCTCATCATGGATCGAACCATATCCAATAGAGTCCGATTTCTCCATTCTGAAACCCCGTTGAGTTGAGGTGTTCCTGGTGGAGTCCATTGAGAGACTATGCCATTTTCCTTAAGATAGTCTAGGAATTCCCGGCTAAGGTATTCACCTCCTCGATCTGATCGAAGAACCTTAATGGGTTTTCCAGTTTGTTTTTCTACTTCATGTCTGAATTCTTTGAACTTTTCAAAAGCTTCAGACTTGTGTCTCATAAGATACACATACCCATACCTAGACAGATCATCGGTAAAGGTAATGAAGTAGACAAAATTGCCTCTAGCCGGCACATCAAATGGGCCGCACACATCAGTATGTACTAGGGCAAGGAGATCTGTGGCCCTCTCCCCATGTCCAACAAAAGGGAGTTTAGTCATTTTGCCTTGAAGACAAGATTCACAAGTTGGATATGACTCAAAAGTCAATGGACTCAATAGCCCATTTTTCTCCAATTTGTTAATCCTATCTTCTGCTATATGACCTAATCTCAGGTGCCATAGATATCTGTCGTTTGGACTATCCCTAGGTCGTTTGGCATTCACGTTTTGCTCGATAGTTAAAATAGGTACATCAATATGTAGCTGATAAAGACCATTAATAAGGAAACCATTTGCAATTTTATTTCTTTCATAAAGAATGTTACAATGGTCCTTAAAGAAGGTGATCACATAACCTTCTTGTGCTAAGCATGAAACAGAAATCAAATTCCTGCTAGCTGCAGGCACATAATAACAGTCTTTTAAAACTAAGTCTAAACCAGATGGTAATCGAAGAGGGTATGTTCCCACGGCTACTGCAGCAACTCTTGCTCCATTACCGATGCGTAGGATCATGTCTCCATCCCTCAGCCTCCTGCTATCCTCAAGACCCTGCATAGAAGTGCACAGATGAGCACTAGAACCAGAGTCAAGCACCCAACTGGATGCAGAAGAAACCGTAAGGTTAGACTCAATAACGAGCATACCTCCAGAAGGACCTTCCTTCTTGTTCTTTAGGGTGGCCAGGTAAGTAGGGCAGTTCCGCTTCCAATGGCCGTCGCTGTTGCAATGGAAACACTTTCCTTTGCCATCGACCTTCTTCTTCGGTTCTGCCTTCTTCTTCTTTGATCCTTCCACCTTTTGCTTTTTCACAGACTTCTTTTTCTTTCCATAAGACTTTCTTTTGGAAGAAGTCCGTTCCATAGCAAGAACTGAGCCTTTAGAACCTTTCATAGAAAGCTCAGCGGTAACCAGCATATTCATCAACTCGGCCAAGGAATTTTGAAGTTTATGCATGTGGTAATTCATGATGAATTGCCCATATGCATCAGTCAAGGATTGCAGAATAATATCGTTCTGCAGATCCAAGTCCAACTTCACACCGAGCTTCTCAAGCTCTTCCATGTCCTTGATCATTGTCAGACAGTGATCTTGGACTGACTGCCCATCACGCATCTTAGCCTTAAAAAGTCATTTTGTGACTTGATATTTGGCTGCGCGACTCTGTTCACCAAACATCTCCTGTAGGTGAGCCAACATTTGGCGAGCAGTCCCGATATCTTCATGTTGGCGCTGGAGCTCATCAGACATCGAGCCCAACATGTAGTATCTGGCCTTATTGTCTTCGTCAATCCATTTTTCCAGAGACGCTCTCTGTTCAGTGGATGGACGAGCTGGTAAGGTGGGAGGGTCCTGGTCCAAAACATGTGTTAACTTCTCTGAACCCAAAATAATTTTGTAGTTCCTGAGCCAATCTTTATAATTGGGTCCAGTCAGTCTATGTGTGTCTAGGATACGTGCCAGTGGGTTGGACGCAGACATTTTCCTGTAGAGAGTCAAAGATTCTAGTTAGATACTTGTAATTTTGACTTGACCAATTTGTTTAGGGATTTTATTTTTAAACAAATTAGCTCCCACTATTTTCTCGGATCCCTACACTCCCTCTGTAGAGATGCGAAAATCTCCACGATTGATGATTTCTAGTGGGTGGTGCGGTCTCACCAACTGACTCATCACCTCACCTAACAGTTATTGGTGATGGGTTAGCCAATGAGTGAACAACTCTTGTTCAATGATTCTCTAATCATGGTGCACCCAAACTTGGTCTCTAATTCATGAATCTCACCGTATCCGGAATATTGATCCACTCCTTAGTTAAGTCAGACCCACCATTTGCATAGACTGGGTTCCTAATTGGGTCTCTCACCGTATCCGAAATATTGAGCCCAACTCATCCTCCAGCCCATAGCATCCAATGCCTAATAGACATGGTTGCGTCTTCCCGGTGCAACTGAGCCACTGTATCCAGCCGAGAACAATCAACCCCGGGAAGGGCCCGCACATCTACAATGGTGGAAGACCTCAGGACTTAATCTTTTCTTAGGGAGAATTGATTCAGGTCTCATTAAACTAGACTTGGCTTAGTCATAACAATTATGACTAACCTAGTGGCATGGGTCAGCTCGGATTATTGACCACCTCAGATCAGAACTGTGTCAACAGATATGGCCAGGTAAGTGAGACCGGTGGAAGGAATATGCCGTTAACTCGCACAAGAACGCATTCAGGTCGAGTAGCTTCCAATTAAAAACCAGTCGGTCGTCTATGCCAAACTTACCTTAGACACCAAATTGTTGAGTCAGAACCAATTGGGTTAGCCTACAATCCAGACTCTAACCTCTGAGCCTAATTAGGTCTTGCTTGATCGTGACTCGATCTTGACCCAGACTTAATCCTATTAGGCTGGTCAATTTAAGCATTGTTGATCCCATCTAACCAACTCTTGATTCGGTTTGATCAACCGCTTAGACCTAATTGAGCTACCCAAGCCCGAACCCAGTATTATGAATATGTCTTAGATCTGAAATTCTCAATTTTAGACCTAATTAATATTCCATAAACTTAATTCTTAATTAAGTTGGGTTCATAAACAAAATATGCACAATAAATCCTAGGGTTTCAGGATCTAGGGTTTTGCAGAAAGTAAGTTTTGGGTTTCTGATTAAGGACGAACACGCAGCACCCCTACACGTCATAAGAACACCCCATCGAATGGGAAGAGAGGGCCTTTAAACCCTTCTTCGTTCTTATGACCGGACGGCCAAGAGGAACGCCTTAATCAGGAACATGTAAATCTACAAAACAGTTATAGATCTATATCATATATCTCATATACAAATTTAGATCTAATCAAGGCATATTTTGCATACATCTCATGTATCAAATCATGCATATTTTCAGATCTAAATTATCTCATAATAATCTAAAAAATTAGATTTAAATTGATCTAATCAAAATAAATTCTAATCTAGACAATTATGTAGAACTATTCTACAACTAGTCTAGACATGCATCTAATCATATCTCATATGATATTTAAAATTAAATAATTTTTATTTGCTATTTATCAGATGTTATTATAACACTTATAATATCAGAAAATAGTAAATAAGAAGATCTAAAATATGATTTAATCAGATTAAATCAAAGACATGCAAAACTATTCTATAGAACTATTCTATTCTAGAACTAGTCATGCATATCTTCTTAATCTTAGATCCAAATCATTTAATTTTAATTTTTCTGATTTCAGATCTGATCACATCTCATGTGACATCTGAAATCACTTTATTTTCTAATTAAAATAAAATTAAAATCAGATCTAAATAATTTAGAACCATGGCTCTGATACCAGTTGAAGGGAAATCCTGATTTCCCGGTCCAGGTTCGTCCAGATCTGATCAGATCAAGAGATATATTTCAAAAATTTTTCTCTTGATCCCAATCAGATCTTGATATGTTTCAGATCTGATTCTTATTATTTTAATAAATAAAATAAAATAAGATAAATTAAATCAAATTTAATTTACCTGATTTGGGTAATCCTATTACCCTGTAGATGATCCTGATTGCAGCGGAAGGTTCTGGATCTAGCCACGCAAGCGCCTGGCCTCTACCGGTATCCACTCAGGGTTGGATCTGGAGATCCTCTTCTTCTCTATCACGTCTCCAAAAATCAGATCTGGATCTGATCTGGAGGATCTTCAAAACTCCTTTTGAAGATCAGCAGTCGTCCTTTGCAGCAGTGCAGCCTTCTTCTTTTGATCGCCTTTCTTTTGATCTGGAACGCACCAACCAAAATCCAAAACTCTTTTGGACGTGGAGAGGAGAAGGAGGAGAAGTTTAGGCATGGAGGAAGAGGAGAGAGGCAGCCTTGGGGCGTGGGAAATCTCTATTCTAATTGCATTAGAATCTGAGTTGGGCGCAGGGTCTTATTTATAGACTAAGCGTGATCCAACTCCTCTTCCTTCTCAACCAATCACAACCCTTTGTGAAATCAGATCTAAATCTGATTGGTTGGAATAGAGTCCCCTGGATTCCTCCTTAGAGGGTGCCTAAGACCAGTCAAACTGGATTCTTAGTAGAACTCTGATTGGAATCCAAAAGGGAGGTGGAGTCCTTGTCCAACAAGGACTCCAAGGCGCCTCCAACTTGGGCGCACGCCTAGGGTGGCGTGCGCCCTCCTCCTTGCCAGGTTCTGGCAGGGGGACAGGCCCCCACCAGTTCTCCAATAGGTGCGTGACACGTGGACAAAAGTCAAAGTGTCTATGGTCAACATTTGACCAGTCAAAGGTCAACTTTTGACCAAAGTCAAAGGACCAAAAATGGCAGGTGACCAAAAATGGCAGGTCATGTCTTATAAAATAAGACAACCTTCTCTAACTTGGACAACCTCCAGTTAGACCATATGAAGGCCTCTGATTGAGCACAAACTCCTTTGGCTCAGTCAGGACAACTTATTTGTGATAGTAAAAGAAGAACGTTAGGTTCAATCGAGTGCTAGCACGATTTTCCTTGAACCTAATTGAATCTCATTCAGATCAATTGAACTAGATCAGTTCAATTGATGATCACCAGATTCAAACCCTTGTTTGTGTGACCCAGTTAGGTTCAGTTCTGTATGGTAATGGGATATGTCATGATCTCTATCATCGACATCATCGAAACTCCTTTCGATGGATCAGAACTCTTCTGATTCGAACAGCTAGAATGATCGATCATCTAAATCATTCTAATTGCTCCCAAAATCCACCAGTGACACCTAGCAGTATATGGTGGCAACCCATCAGAGCTGAATGCGAACCTCTTGGTGCAGCTACCTGTGTGATTAAGTTCTTCTATCTTGAGCCCCGATCAGATTAGGGTTAAGGTAAACTCGTCAAACCCTAGTCTCTGTCATATGATATAATCATTCGATTCGAGTCCAATGTGAAAATCCCTTGTTCTTAAAGGAGTGCTCGGCGATGATTTCTCTCTTCCCTCTCGAAGATATCTCTTCTTCCTCTCTAGAATTCTTTTTCGAAAAGAAAATGCCTCCTAGGAGAGCTTTGATCCGACGATCGATGGCCTCCATGGCCCGATTCCGTTCAAATTTGTCTACTCCCGCTCCAGCCCTAGTGGCCCAGGTTCCATCCGTGGCTGCGGTAGATGCGGAGCAGTTCAACCTGCTCGTTCAGTAGGTTCGTCGCCTCATGGAGATGGTGCAGACCATGCACCGGCAGGCCCCAGCATCAGCTCAACCGACGCAGGGCTTTCCAGAGCCATGTGGTCCGGTCTAGGAACGGCCAACTTGGGCTATCCGATGTGGAACTCCCCAGAGCCATGCACCGGCAGGCTTGAGCTTAATAACTTCATCATCATCAGTCATAGGAACATTAAATGCCTCGAACATAGTGGTTACAACAACTCCATATGGTAAAATAGTTTTTGAACTTTAAAAACACTCATTCATATAATGCATCATTAAATAAGGCAAATTAACTATATCACCCAAAAAAAGCATTTTAAGGATATAAATATCTAAATATGATACATTATCTCTGAGCCCTCCTCTAGGCAGAAAATTAAATGTAAACATGTGATGAATTAATCTATTTTCAAGTGGTAACATATGTGCATTAGGTTTAGCGATCCGATTTAAAGTGTGCTCCTAAAAAAAAGTTCTACTATAAGTATGATAATCTAAATCTCGATAATTGCAATAAGTACTATTGAAATATCTATCACTATCTAATGGAATCCCTAATATTTGATCAAGAATACTATAGTCAAACTCGATAATTTATCCTGTCACACATGATGAAATAGAATAAGCTAAACTATTAAAACTAAAATTACTATAAAAATACTTAACTAGAGTAGGATATGTTGGCTTGTTGAGAGTAATCATAGACAAATAATCCATCCTTTCAAATAAAATTCTAATTTAAAAATTACTAAAATTATTTAAATTGACTATTCTATCTCCTATAAATTTTCTTCCATAAAAATTTGATCAAAAATTTTTGCTAC
>QRFJ01000272.1:276931-289997 GCA_006176705.1 Cocos nucifera | reverse complement strand
TCGAACCTACGAGGTCCCCTTGTTCTTAAAGGAGTGCTCGGCGATGATTTCTCTCTTCCCTCTTCGAAGATATCTCTTCTTCCTCTCTAGAATTCTTTTTCGAAAAGAAAATGCCTCCTAGGAGAGCTTTGATCCGACGATCGATGGCCTCCATGGCCCGATTCCGTTCAAATTTGTCTACTCCCGCTCCAGCCCTAGTGGCCCAGGTTCCATCCGTGGCTGCGGTAGATGCGGAGCAGTTCAACCTGCTCGTTCAGTAGGTTCGTCGCCTCATGGAGATGGTGCAGACCATGCACCGGCAGGCCCCAGCATCAGCTCAACCGACGCAGGGCTTTCCAGAGCCATGTGGTCCGGTCTAGGAACGGCCAACTTGGGCTATCCGATGTGGAACTCCCCAGAGCCATGCACCGGCAGGCTTGAGCTTAATAACTTCATCATCATCAGTCATAGGAACATTAAATGCCTCGAACATAGTGGTTACAACAACTCCATATGGTAAAATAGTTTTTGAACTTTAAAAACACTCATTCATATAATGCATCATTAAATAAGGCAAATTAACTATATCACCCAAAAAAAGCATTTTAAGGATATAAATATCTAAATATGATACATTATCTCTGAGCCCTCCTCTAGGCAGAAAATTAAATGTAAACATGTGATGAATTAATCTATTTTCAAGTGGTAACATATGTGCATTAGGTTTAGCGATCCGATTTAAAGTGTGCTCCTAAAAAAAAGTTCTACTATAAGTATGATAATCTAAATCTCGATAATTGCAATAAGTACTATTGAAATATCTATCACTATCTAATGGAATCCCTAATATTTGATCAAGAATACTATAGTCAAACTCGATAATTTATCCTGTCACACATGATGAAATAGAATAAGCTAAACTATTAAAACTAAAATTACTATAAAAATACTTAACTAGAGTAGGATATGTTGGCTTGTTGAGAGTAATCATAGACAAATAATCCATCCTTTCAAATAAAATTCTAATTTAAAAATTACTAAAATTATTTAAATTGACTATTCTATCTCCTATAAATTTTCTTCCATAAAAATTTGATCAAAAATTTTTGCTACACTCATTATTTAAAAATAAAACATCTTCATACCCATGTGATGGTTTTTTTTCTTTATCGACTCAAGCATTTTTTTCTTTCGACAAAACTCCACCTTTTTTGGAAGCCATTAAGCGATTCTAGGATGTGGATTACAATGGTTGATTCTAGGATGGTTGAAATGGACTAGAATAGTAGATAAATTTTGGAAAACTCAATGAGTGAGCTAGGTGTGGATGAATTTAAAGAGAATAAAATCATGGGTTTGGGCCATGAGTTTGTAAAATTATAGCTGGAACTTATGATTTTACAATGGCTATTTTTTTGAATCAGTAATGGTAAAGCTGAAATCATGTTTTCAACTCATGATTTCATTTTGAAATCATATCCTCAACACACGATTTCATCCAATGGCCATATTTCAAATTAATAGAAATCGTGGGTTTAGCCCATAATTGTATTATGAAATCATGGCTTTAACCCATCATTTTATTATGAAATCGTGGCCTTAGTACAGACAATCATCACTAGCCATGTGGCATCATTAGGAAGATCATTGCTCCAGAAGACTGCAAAAAGACAAAATAGGTATCGACCTCGCGTCGATAAAATATCGACCTAGAGCCCAGTCGAATCCATACCATAGCCAGACAGCTGCATGTTCGCTTAATCGAACTAGATCGATAATCTACCGACAATAATAGCATCCAGATCGACTAATCACTGCTCTCTACAATGTTCTAGCTCATTGAGAATTGAGGACGATATTAAACCGACCTTCATATGACAATACAGACTCAGATCAGAACCTTACCACTCTGAAAGCCAGTTACAGTCTTTCTCCCACTGTAGATCGCGGTAATATCGAGCTCAGCCATAATAATTCACCAGCATGTTCACAAGATTAGTTTGTCATCGGATCCTTCATTCTTAGATCGGTAAAACGCCGATCTTACCCTCAACGGGAGGCAATCTATGCTTATCATACCTAGATCAACAAAACACCGACCTCGCCATATAGCGAGATTGGTAACAAATCGATTTTGACTTGATCTAAAAAATTGATTGACTTCCAATCGCTCTACAATCAAGATACGGCTCTCCGTCAACCGTATTATAGCTAATGCCACTAAGGCAAATGGTCAAAAGCTATAATCTAGCTAGCTATTCAGCTATAACAAACTAACAGTCTAACAAACTCTCTTAAGGCATAAACAAATCTCTCTATAAATAGAAGAGCAGAGTACCCTCTTAAGAGAGAGCACAAGATTCACAAAGTAAAAACTCTGCTGAAATCTACCTTCGACTTCTCCACTGAAGGAAGATCGATCTCCCCTCTTTACTAAAACCATCCCATTCTGCTTTTCAATCTTCCATTTCTATTATCTGTTGATAAGGTTCAGCTAATTTAAGCATCGGAGGATGTTAAATTGGATGGTATCCCATCGATTCTTGAACTTTTCTTATAGGTTGGCCTGTAATCTTGATTGATCCAACCTCAAATTAGCTTTCTAGTACAAATCTTTTTGAACAATTGAAGCCCTGCTGCAACTGTAGCTTTAGCCCATAATTTCATTATGAAATTGCATCCTGAACACATGATTTCATCCAACGACCATTTCAAATTTAATAAAAATCATGGGTTCAACCCACTATTTCATTATGAAATCATGGCTTTAACCCATCTTTTTATTATAAAATTGTGGCCAGGGGTCCCGTTTTATGAAATCATGGGTTTAAACCATGATTTCATAATTTAACCAGCCTCCACATCATAGCACCGATTTTGTGTGTTCAAGGCATGTTTTGGCCGTGGACTTAAACTCATGGATTCAATCCATGAGTTTAGCCTAGGTAGCACCGAAACGGTAGATTCAGAAATAAGTTGAGGATGGCAATATTTTTGTAAGTATTAAAAAATATTATTTTAAAATAAAAAAATCTGGCAACGTAGGAGGATATAGCCAAGAAAAAGTTAGGAAGAAGCATATGGAGATTTCGGACAAAAGCCTAATCTCATCCTTGGTTTTTGGGGTCTGCTACTTACTGGAGTTAGTTTTGGTATTCCCTGAAATTAGCCCATATATAGCTAAAGAATGAATGTACGCACAAATGTTAATTAAGACTATGTATTTCCATATATAAGATATGAAATAAATAATTTTGTTGAAAGAAAAGACCCTGTCAAGTGCCAGGTTCGTTCAAGTCAAAATTAAATTACCCTAATCCAATTCGCAAGGTTTACGTCGGGCCTATGTCTAGATGCAATTATTAAGATCCAATACTTGTATTCATAATTATTATACTATCTTAATACATGATGAAAGCAACTTACTTTCTCCGATCACTTCAAAAAAGGAAAAAAACCTCACTAGCTGAACCATCTCACGACCGACATGGGTGCAGTGCAGGTTTACTGAAATAAAATTCTTGAAACAATATATTGTCATTAACTGATTTTTGATAAAAAGACAGGGAATACCCAGTAATTTATTTCATGAGAAAATTTAATAAAATACAAGGAAAGAAATTCTCATAAACACTAAATTGGACAAGTGTTATGTTGGAGTGCCCCTACATGAATCATTGCCTTCTTCACGCAATTCTTGCACCCAGACATCCTTGGCAAATTTTAAATTTGTATTTTCTGTGCGTTAACTGAGATTTTGTTCGAATACCATGGCGAACGTATGAAAATGGGTGCATCAAACTGAGTTCTCAGGATCAAAATCAGATGCCCTGATTGGAGTAGGCACGGCGTTTTGTCCAATTTACAGCTCGGCAAAGCAAAGTTAAAACATACATTGCAAAACTAGATTAGAACTGCTCAAGAACGTACAGCACTCTCCTTTCCACATCCGTTGTATCTCACCTACGTTTTCATGGCATGATTGCCTGCCACCACCTAGCTTGCTGTAATCTATTCCTGGTTTCCATCATTAGTCCCCCTGGCCCCTGCAGCTCCCGTGAATGGCTTCAATTATAGGGTCCCCCCATCCCGTCATCATAGCTCTGATCTCTGGTATCCGGCATTTTCCCCAAATATTGCGTTGCTTTAACTTCTCCAACTGCCTTCTCCGATACATTTTACCAACTGGCTTGCTTTTTACCTCACCACCCTGAAATTGTCCCACCGGTAATTTTACCAACTGCCTTCAGGTGGTATAGACTCCTTCCCATGCAATCATCTGCACAATCGCCTCCACCGAACCAAATTTGTTCCCCTTTATTGTCCTCGGAAAGACGGACGTGGGCAAAAATCTCATGTGCGGCTCAGCTTATTGGATCGATGCATGCAGAATTAGAAGAAAGTGCATGCATATAAGGCATGGAAGGTCCAGATAAATACAGCAAATAGATAATAGGCATTAGATATATTTCGGCCAATATCATCCCCCGATATGAAGTAAATAAAATCAGACCGTCTCTTCGGATACAAGTGCATAGACATGTATAATCTCCAACATGAAGCAGCGAAAAGCAGCACGACAAGCAGCGGCACGTAATGCACCCCACCAAACTAATTCAATTCATAAAATTTCCTCAATAAAGCAGCAGGTGCTTCACCCTCGGTGAGGCAGCGATTTCTCACTACACCCGAGAAATAAATTATAGGACCGCCTTCAGCCAAAGCCATTCCCTGATATAATAATAGAACGTGTTTATTGATGTCACGCGGAGCGGGCTTCTGATGGAGTCAAAATGCCCAGCTAGCACCGAGACCACCTGCACACCCATGTGCAACGAGGCAATGACCCCGTGCTGGCTCCTTTCCACATGCAACCTGAGCACCCGGACACCGGCTATAAAACCCCTGCTACGTACCTCTTTGGTGTTCAGAGGGGAAACGCAAGAATGGCTCGCCTGCAGACCATGTTTTGGTTGGTACTAGCGTCGGTTCTAGGGGGAACCGTCCCATCCCCCGGCGGTGCTTTAACGTTGGAGTACCTTCGTCGACCTTCTTACTCCTCCAGTCAACAACCCGAACAATCGACGACACCACCATCCATCGATTTGTCACATCCACCATCGTACAACCAGCTACCCCGACCACGGTATGGCCAGCCAGCTTCACAATCCTTCCCGCTTCCACCACGATCTGGACAACCACTTCAACCCCCGCACAGGCAGCCACCTCCACAGTATTCTCCATCTCCACGACAGCAAGGAAAACCATCTCCGCCCCAGTATGGGCAGCCACCTACCCCTCAACATGGACGACCACCTCCACGGTGTTCCCCGCCTCCGCGGCACAAGCCACCGCCACATCGGCAGCGACCACCCTCGCACAAGCGGCCACCATCACCACCACCACCACCACCACATCGGCATCTCCCGCCACCTTCTCATAAACCACCACCTCTCAAGTGCCCACTGCCGTCTCAACAGCATCCACCTCCACGGTACTCGTCCCCTTCATCTCACAAGCCACCACCGACATCTCGTAAACCACCTCCCCAAAGGTACCCGCCACCGTCTCCCAAGCCACCACCGCCATCTCGTAAACCACCTCCTCACAGGTACCCGCCACAGTCTCCCAAGCACCCACCTCCTCCGCAGCATGCACAGGCACCGCCACCACCACGACACAGACAGCCAGCCCCTCCAATGGCACACCACAAGCAACCGCCACCCTCTTACGGAAACCCTCCACCTCATCACAGACACCCATCGCCGCCCTTGTCACCACCTCCACATGGGCACCCGCCATCCCACCATGGACGCACCCCGCCACCTCATAGAAATCCCCCACCCTACCACAGGCAGCCGCCTCCTCCACCTCCCCGGAGACGAACACCACCCTCTCACGGGTACCCACCACCGCAGCATGCATGGCCACCGCCTCCATCTCATGGAGCAGCACCACCTCGCCACCGACTCAGCCCTCCATCTCACATGCCCCCACCACCTCGTCATTCTTACCCACCACCATCTCACGGGCTGCCCCCCCCCCTCCTCACCATGGGCGTCCTCCACCGCCACAGCAATACACACCACCTCCGTCGCAGACGCCATCGCCACCATCTCCGTACCAACCGCCGCCGCCGCCACCGTAACTCTAGGCACTGGCAACATGTCCTAATCTTGTATTAAAAACTACCATAGTTGCTGAGAGTGATCATGCTCCCTCTTTGGTAATGGCTATGCGCCCCCGTAAACGACGGTCCTCTCTTTTTATGTATGCGTGATATGGTTCCATCCCCTGCTTCTAGCCGATTGTATGGTCAGAAATAAAATAAATGATCAGTTTTAACCTGTGATCCCTACCCGGCTGGGATAATTAGATAGTATTTGGATATTTAAATATTATTTTAAAAATAAAAATATAAATTTTTATAGAATAATTTTTTTTTATTATTTTAGATTTTTATTTGATTAGAAATTTAAATTTTTTTATTTAGAATAAGTAATTAATATAATTTAATTAATGTAATGTTTTTTTTAGATTCTAAATCAAAGTTCATTAAGGCTATTTTATGATTTATAATGGAATAGTTAAATTAGAGTAGACGAAGATAAAGAAGGATTGATAGAAATTGCTAAACCATCCTAGTCCATCAATCACTACTATTGAAAGTAAAATAGCTTTCATCGAAGTCCGGGCTACCTCCAATAGGATTTATGATGGATGATCTTTTCAATCATGATCAGCAATTCTCTTTCAACGATTGCAGAACTCATCAAAGATATGATAAATTTCGTCCGATCGAATTTGAACAGTGAAGAGAGTTGTTAACTGACTCTGATCTTGGTATTAGCATAATCCTATCGAGTGTCAAATCTTAGTATAGTCTGACTTTATCTGCTGGACCGATTTAGAAAGCGGTCGAATTCTTTTCTCCTCTCTTGACAATGATAGATCTAGTCAGCTATATCATGCATGTCAATTAGATAAACTTGAGCAGTAAAAGGATCTTGACATCATTGCAAGCCTAATCTTTAATCTAGAATAAGCAACAGCTATCTTGCTAATAGTGAACCTCAGTGCTCTTTCAAGCCGATCTTGATATCAACCGAACTTCAAAAGATAGTAAGGGTGGTATCAGTAAAGAGTTTCGAGTCTTGATATTCATCTATCTTGGTCACCAATGAATCTTGAATTTCAACCATCCTGATCGAACTCCTCCAAAAAATCCTGACCACGATTCTTAGTGAAGAGCCCACTACCCCCTCTCTGATCTTCAGCTCGAATGTTCATACCTGCAGTTGATCGATCCTGAATGCAGTCGAACTCCGAAGCTATCGAAGGCAGCAATGGCAAGATCCAACTGACTACAGGTCTGCCCTTCACTACTTAGAAGCTAAATTTCAAGTTCAACCAGTTCGATCTCTAAGTTCTGTATGAGCAATTTATCTCCAAGCATAGAAATCTTCGACCTCTCAACCGAACTTCAATAAATTAACTCCAACCATCTATAACTCATGATAAATAATAGTCCACTCTCCGTAACAAACTCCATGTGGTCCGAATGGCTTACTGATATTCTATTATGGTTGTCACTTTCATTCTATTATGAGTTCCACTTATATAAGAGATCCTCCAGATATGTTTCCGTCTCTAAGCACTAAGCTCTCTTCTCTACCTTAATTCTTCTGAGTACTCCATTCTTATTGGCCAAAAAACTAACCTAACCGTCGGAGGATCCTGTCGGAGCCAAATTCGGTTAGAACTTTATATTGCAGGTCTCACTGGTGACATCATCTTTTTCAGCTCCAGCAAACTCTGGCATCTATACCATTTTCTGCACAAATAGAATTAGTGCTAGAAGGAGGGCCACTGAGTCCTTGTTCTTAAAGGAGTACCTAGTCGAGTTAATCCTCTTCCTCACTTTTACTCTATTTTCTCCTAATCTCTTCTTATTCCAACAAGATGCCATCCAAGAAAGCTTCAATCCGGCGATCCACCGTCTCTATCGCTAAATCTCATCCAAATCAGCCTGCTCCAATCTTATCGCTGGCACCTCAACCTCTACTAGAAATCATGGTGGATTTTGAGCAGTTTAACCTATTAGTACAGTAGGTTAGGAACCTCACTGAAGCAGTGCAAGCCATGCAGCGGTCCTTAGCACCAGTTCAACCAGACAAAGTCTCACCGAAATACCGAGATCCGACACAAGAAAGGCCCATCTAGGTGAGTTGGCCAGTGACTCTTGGAAAGGGAAAGTAGAGAGTGGAGAGCCTCTGTTCTGATCATGATTCCATCCCTGGAAGATCTCTGCCTTCCTTCAATCAGTCATACTTTAAAATCCATAATTGAGATGATATTCTCAATCAAAAGCTTTAAGAAATGAATCGATGGATCAAGAAACTCCGTCATGTTATCTCTACTCATCATGACGATATCTACATCGATCCTCCATTCTCTGCTCGTATTATGTAGGAGCTCATCCCACCGAACTTCAAACCCTCCCAATTTGAGAGTTATGATGGGACCACCAATCCAGTCGATCATGTCAAAGCCTTCAGAACTATAATGCTGCTCCATGACATGCCTAACGTCATTTTGTACCGAGCTTTTTTCTCTACTTTGAAGAAAGCAGCAAGGAACTAGTACTCAGGCCTCAAATCGGATACCATCTTTTTTTTTGACCAACTGAGCCATCAGTTTGTGGCTCATTTCATTAGCAGCCAGTGCCAGAGATGAGGTTCGGACTTTCTCATTAATATTAAGCAAAAGGAAGGGGAGTCTATCGAAGCTTATATCAGTCGCTTTAATGCTGCTATTTTGGAGGTTCGAAATTTTGATTAGTCCATTGCAATGGCCGCATCAAAGGATGGCCTCCAGAAGAATGATATTCTCTTCTTCCTGGAGAAGAAATACCTCCAGGATTTTACCGACATGCTGGCCCAAGCAGAAGGCTACACTTGAGCGGAGGAGGCTTTCAACCTGAAAAATGATGAAGCTGCAGAAGAGCAGCAAGCGAGTGAATCCAGCAAACCCTGAGAAACCAAGTGAAGCTTGGCCTTGCTCTAGAACCCCTCTTGAGCACAGACGAGCTCGGACT
Organism: Cocos nucifera; assembly: GCA_006176705.1. Lineage (NCBI taxonomy): Eukaryota > Viridiplantae > Streptophyta > Magnoliopsida > Arecales > Arecaceae > Cocos > Cocos nucifera. Next base: position 280,921 of record QRFJ01000272.1, on the reverse strand, counting down.
CCACCTCAAGCTCGTTGATAAAGAAGCTCGGACCGAAGAACACGATGGAACTCTCCTTCCAAAAGATTTTATAATTACTTTCCTCTGATTGCTCCAAAGGTCCAAGTACTGATGGAGATCAATGAGCAATTACCGAGGTCGGAGAGAATGCAGTCCCACCCCGCTAGGCATAATTCTAATAAGTACCATCTCTACCATCGTGACCATGGTCATGATACTAAAGAATGCATTCAACTCTAAGATAAAATTGAGGAGCTCATCAAACGAGATCGGCTGGACTACTTTTTGAGATATCGATCGGAAAGAAGGAAAGATCAATCAAGAGTCCTGTCGCAGCCTGAACCACCTCGGAGGAATAAGCCTCAAGGAGATCGGCCTCTATTTAGAATCATTAACACCATTGCTGAGGAACATCAGCAGGGGGAGACTAGCAGGTCAACAGAGCCAGTAAAAAGGTAGAGGACTGAGGAACCCATCGCTTTCACTGAAGAAGATACATAGGGGGTTCAATTTTTGCACAATGATATAATTATAGTTACTCTAAATATTATTAATTATAATATACATCATGTTTTGATTGATAATGAAAATTTTGTTGATATTTTATTTTACAATGCTTTCTCTAAAATATCTATACCTGATAGTCGCTTAGGGCTAAGAAATTTTCTTTTGCTCGGATTCACTAGCAATGTTGTGTTGATTGAGAAAATAATTACTTTGTTAGTTGTGGTAGGCCGATACTCAAAGCAGTCCAGGGCCCAAGTTGCTTTTCTAGTGGTAAAAGCTCCCTCCACTTACAATATAATTCTTGGCCGACCTGGCTTGAATGTACTTTGGGCAGTAGTTTCAACTTACTATTTGAAGATAAAGTTTCGATAGGATATGGGGTCAGGGAGGTTAGAGGAGATCAGGCTTTGGTGCAACACTGCTACACCATTATCCTACAAGGAGGAAAGCAAACAGAGCCCTATTCGATAGATGAACTAGATGCCCGCAATAACTTGACTAAAGAGTGGGGGAAACCTATTGACAATCTTATCATGGTTTCACTCAATGATAGAAATGAAAATCATACTATTCAAATTGGCTCCAACTTGAGAGGAGAGGTCAGAAAGCAGCTCATCGCCTTCTTGCAAAGGAATGTTGACATTTTTGCTTGGGTACCTGCAAATATGCTTGGGATCAATGCCAAAGTGATGGAGCATTGCCTGGATATGGATCTCAAACATCGGCCAGTATAACAAAAGAAGTACAGCTTTGCATCGGAGTGATAGAAGGCCATCACAGATGAAGTAGACAAGCTCCTCAAAGTCCAGTTCATTTGGAAGGTATCCTACCCAGACTAGATTGCGAACATGGTTCTTGTCAAGAAGGTGAACGGCAAGTGGAGGATATGTATACAATTCATAGATCTGAACAAGGTCTACCTAAAGGATAGCTATCCTCTATATAAAATTGATCAACTGATGGATCCGACCTCAGGCCACAAGCTTATTACCTTCATGGATGCCTTCTTCGGCTACAACCAAATCAGTATGGCATCAGAAGATGAGGAGAAAACTACTTTTTATTACTGATCATGGTCTTTATTGTTATAGAATTATGCCCTTCGGACTTAAAAATATAGGTGCGATGTACAAGTGCTTGGTAAATAAGATCTTCAAGAAGTAGATCAGCTGCAATATGGAGATCTACATGGATGATATGCTTGTTAAAAGTCAATCTTCATCAAATCATATTGCCAACCTAAAAGAGACCTTCAATACCCTCCGAAAGTATAAAATGAAGCTAAATCTAACCAAATGTACTTTGGAGTAACTTCAAGAAAATTTCTAGGATTCATGGTATCAAGATGCCGCATCGAGGCAAATCCAGTGAAGATTCGAGCCATATAGGAGATGGCAGCCCTGAAAATAATAAAGAAAGTTCAGCACCTGATAGAAAAGGTTGTGGCTTTAAATCGCTTCATTTCAAGATCGGCAAAATATTGCATGCCCTTCTTCTAAGTGCCCAAGCAGCCAAAGAACTTCTATTACACTCTTGAATGTTAATAAGCCTTTGAAGAATTGAAGAACTATCTGAGCTCACCTCCTCTTCTTACTAAGCCCAAACTTGATGAAGAATTGTTCTTCTACTTGGTTGTATCTCCCATTGCCATTGGAACTATCCTAATCAAGAAAAAGACAAAAATTCAGAAGCCGATCTACTATATAAGCTGAGTTCTGAGGGATGCAAAAATAAGATATATAAAATTGAAAAAGCTAATCTATGCTCTATTGCTTGCAGTCGAAGCTCTAACCTTATTTCTAAGGGCATACGATCATACTTCTTATTGATCAGCCCATCAAAGCAGTTCTACACCAGCCTGATACCCCTGGAAGAATAGCGAAGTGGGCAATTGAGCTGACCGAGTTTGACATTAATTTTTAACTTTGGCCATCTATTAAAGCTTAGATATTGGCTGACTTCATAATAGAATACACCATCCCAGATCATGCTGAATCTGAATAGCAAGAAGACTGTACTCCTAATTCACAATCGAATTCCCTTCAAGCAAGAACAAATCTTTTTGAAAATTTTTAGGCACTATATGTTGATGGTTCATCCAATGCTTCGGAGGTGGGCACAGGCTTGATTTTAATCAATTCAGAAAAAATTATTGCTGAATATGCACTATGCTTTGAATTTCTCGTAATAAATAATGAAACAGAATATGAAGCTTTGATCATGGGATTGAGAATAGCTAAAAAATTGAAAGTGGATCATGTGAAAGCCTATAGTGATTCTCAATTGATAGTGGGGCAAGTTAATAGCAATTATGAAGCTCAGGAGGAAAGCATGAAGAAGTACTTAAAAAAAGTAAGAAGCCTGATTTTGATCTTTAGTAGCTTTGAAATTTAGCAGATCCCAAGAACAAAAAACACTAGGACCGACCTTCTCTCCAAATTAGCTACTTTGGCTCCAAGTGAGTTGTCGAAAGAGATCTTCTTTGAGGTTCTGCAGCACCTAAGTTCAGAGAAATCCCAAACAGTGGTGCAAGTTGATCATGAGCCCAGCTAGATTAACCTTCTAATTCTGTACCTCAAAGATGGTATTCTCTTTAGAGATCCTAAAGAAGCTCAAAAATTGAAAAACCAGGGCTTCCACTATATTTTATATGAGAATAAATTATACAAGAGGAATAGTTACCCAAGGCAATAATTCACCCATTGGTAATGTGAAGGGAAGAGCCACAAGCCATGAGGAGACAGACAACGATTAAGCCAAATTGCATACCTAACTAGGAGGGCAATTTTCTGTCTCCCTCTGACTCTGTAGTTGTCGCATTTTCAATGCATAATATTCTCTCGATGGTACGTGTCACATGGGATGTTATCCTCCTGAGATAGCCATTTTAGCTAAACTCTCTTACTTTTTTTTGATGAGGATTACCGTATCACCCCTTCATATCATACAGTGTACAAACTGAATCCTGACAGACTTTCAAAGCCTCCCATGTTCACCATCTCCCTTCGCCAAGCTATTGGAAAGTTGATAACCCACTGTAGTTTCTTCTTTTATTTGAAATTTATAGCTAAAAATTAAAGCCCCACACACCCTCCTTCTAAAAAAGAATGCACATCTCTAGACCCCGTAAGGTTGTAAGTTAAAGCTCCTAGACTCCTGATCAGGAAACCATTGAAGCAAATACTACGGCAAAAATCATTTGGTCCACTTGGACATTGCAGCAATACCTGTTACCTTGACATATATCCTAGTTGAAACCACATTTGGCTTCGGGAGACAAGAAAAGTTTCAAGAGCCAACCCAAAGAGAGAATATTATAATGATAAGAAAGTAAATTAATAAAAGAGATTTTCGAGTACGCTGACGATTCACAGTAGCAACACATCAATGTGGACAATACAAGGTGCAGTCAACATTAAACAGAAACCAGACACAAATAAAATCATCTGATCTGCCAAAAAACGTGGATCATGAATGATAAGT
>QRFJ01000272.1:152523-276743 GCA_006176705.1 Cocos nucifera | reverse complement strand
CCTTCTGAAGTTGATTATGCATTGAAGAAAGTTCATGAAGGAATATGTGGAAACCATTTAGGAGCCAAATCTCTATCCCACAAACTACTTCGATAAGGATATTATTAGCCAACTATGCATCAGGATGCTATAGAGTATATGAGAAAATGTGATCGATGCTAGAGGAATGCCAACATCTTGAGATAACCAGCCTCACAACTCACACCTCTAAGTGCCAAATGGTCATTTGCGTAGTGGAGAATGGATATACTTGGATCCTTTCTTGTGGCATCTGGACAGTAAAAATTTCTTCTAGTAGTGGTGGACTACTTCACCAAGTTGATTAAGGCTGAATCTCTAGCAAAGATTACTGAAGCTAAAGTACAAGATTTTATCTAAAAGTTAATAATTTATAGATTCAGCCTATCTTGGACTCTTATTACTGATAACATATGCCAATTTGTAGGAGCAAAGTTTACTGAGTTTTGTAAATATCTGAATATCTTTCATCACTTTACATCAGTAGCTTATCCACAGGCAAATGGTAAGGCTAAGGTAACTAACAGAATTCTGTTGCAAGAAATAAAAGCAAGGCTTGAAAGGATGAAAGGAACATAGGTGGATGAACTCTATCATGTGCTTTGGGTTTACAGAACTACTCAAAGGTTGCCAACTAGAGAGACTCCATTTGCTTTGACTTTTGAAGCAGAAGCAATCATCCTAATTGAACTTAAACTTTCTTTGGCACAAGTTGAAGTCGTTAATGAATAGAATAACTCATAGGATCTCAAGGCAAACCTCGACTTATTAGAGAAAAGACGAGAAAAAGCTCAAATCAGAATGGCAGCTTACAAGCAAAATGTAGCCCACTACTATAATTTCAGAGTCAGGAGCGCAACATTCAAAGTAGGAGATCTAGTGCTTCAGCAAACGAATATCTCACAGCCATAAAATCAAGGAAAGCTCGCTCCAAACTAGGAAGGCCCATACGAGATCGTGAAAATTGTTTGCCTGGAAACTTATTATCTGAAGAAATTTGGAGGGGCTACACTCACAAGACCTTGAAACTCAAAAAACTTACAAATATACTATCAATAATTTCATTTCAACAAAATTCTCTTCCTTTAACATCCTAGTCTTTGGTGCAAAACTATACGATAATAAGAGATTGAAGACCTCCGATTCTTAAATAGGAGATAATGGGGAGAGGCCTCCTCAATGATTCTTTTGTACCCTAGCAATCTTATTAGAAACAGAAGAAGAATCTCATCCTAACAAGGATGATAGCTAACCATGTTAAGAATAGAAGAATGATCTTGTCCTGACATGGATGAAAATCTCATAAAAAGTTGAAGGCTTATGGTTCTTAAATAGGAGGTAATAGGGAGAGACCCTCTCAATGACCCTTTTATATCCTGACAATCTTATTAGAAATAGGAGAAATCTCATCCTAACAAGGGCAATAGCGAATCATATAACGAACAGTAGAAGGATCTCATCCTGATATGGATGAAAATCCAATGGGAGATTGAAGACCTCCGATTCTTAAATGGAAGGTAATGAGGAGAGGCCCTCTCAATGGCCTTTTTATATCCCGACAATCTTATTATGAATAGGAGGAGAACCTCATCCTAAAAAGGGCAATAGCCAATCATATCAGGAATAGGAGGACTTCATCCTGACATGGATGAAAATCCCATGAGAGATTGAAAATCTTCGATTCTTAAATAAAAAGTAACGAAAAGAGGCCCTTTCAACGGCCATTTTGTGCTCCAACAATCTTGTTAGGAATAGGAGGACAATCTTATCGTAACAAGGATAATAGCTAATCATGTCAGAAATAGGAGGAGGACCTCATCCTGACATAGAAAAAGATCCTTATGAGAAAAAAAAGATCTCTGATCATTTAAGACAGAAGAAGAACCTCATCCTAACATGGATGAAGATCCTTATGAAGGATCTGAAGGCCTCAGTTTCCCAACTGGGAGAGAGGTAACCTACAAACTGAATTCAAAAGCTCTTGTTCATAAATATGGTGGATAGACCTATAAAGTGATAAATGAAGGAACACTATTATGAAACAACATTACCTACAACAACGGCACAAGAATAAGAAATTCAACAAACATTCAATTGGAATAGGGTAGTGAAGAAGCAAAAGAGTGTTATTTCATGGAAACGAAGGTCGTTACAAGCGGAGGTCTTTAAGACCAATTATAAAAAAAGAGACAATCAAGGTCTACTCATAGTCAGATTTTGGACTACTAGCCCTAGCCAATACGGGGGAGTGCTTTAGATCTTCTATCTTCTCTTCAAGATCTCATCTTGCTGCCAAGCTCTTTCCGAGCAATTTTTGAAATCTTTGGAAGTCATCTTCTACTTTCCTTAGCCTCTTTTTCAAGACCGTGGATTTGACTTGAGCATCCTTCAGCTCTCATTATAAGTTGTCTAGATCTTGAGCTGAAGGAGTTTGGCCTTACACTTTCCATAATTCTCTGAAAGATCTTCAAGGATTCTCGTAAGAAAGGTGACTTCCTCTGGATCCCCTCTTGAACTAACCTTGATCTTGTCCACCAATTGCTTTTGGAGCTGCATCATCTCGACGTTTGCCATCTTAAGCTTCTTTTTATAATCATCTATCTACTCACACCATCCGATCGGGTAGGAATTATATGACCTTTCAGCATCTTGCAGCTATCTTTGAAGGTTGGAAAACTTCTTCGACCAGTTCTAACCAAATTTTGCTTGACTCTAGACCCAGACCGAACCTCTCTCAAATTGGCTGAATTTTTCTCTTGCTTCGTGGAGTTCGGCCTTAAGAGAACAAACCTTGACTGTCAGGGTCCAAGATTTCTCACTAGCATGCTTCCTGGTTTCCTCAAGCTCTTTGCTCAGATGGTTCTTATTGGCAGTGTATTCTTTGAAGAATTACTTGGAGGATTGGCGAAGATGGTTAATTTCAACGACAACCTTAGCATAGCTCTTTTCTGATTTCTGGAGCTCATCTTCAGCTTTCTTTAGCTTCTTACTAAAATGGCAAACTTTCTTTCTTAACCTTTTATTAAGAGCCTTCAAGAGGATCCCCTGAGGTAGAGATTCAGCATCGACTAGAGACTACGTTAATGCATAGAGAAATCATGACATAAAGGTATGGTAAAGAAAAGAAGTTCATTTTCATTGCTAAAAATGTTCGAGTACAAGGAAAGTAAGAGAAAAAGAAAAAAAGATAAAACTATTAAAAGCCTTCAACCTCTAGAGGAGGTGCAGCGGGTGAGCTCGGCGCGGCTTCAGCGGTCTTGGGTTCTCGAGCAGGCTCAGAAGTCGTGGTAGGAGGCTCAACAAATGAAAGATTGGTAGCTACAGTGGAAGTTCTGGCCTCATCGTTAGAGGATTTTCCCACTAAGAAACTGAGATCAAGCTCGAAAAATTTTTCGGCCATCCTTTCCTAGCAAAGCTTGAATCCTTTGAGGAATACCTCCTGGATGAAAGTTATCTTGATATCCTTCATTGCCTTCAAAGACTTGAAGGATTCGATAGCCTGTTCCCTCTCCAAACTAACCTCCTCCTCGATCTTCTTCAGTCTATTCTCTTCCAAAGTTAGAGTGGTCTTCAGTTCTGTCGAGGTCCGTTCTTCCCTCTAAAGTACTTCCTCAAGGCATCCAACTTTAGCGGAGTGAGCCTCCCTCAAGCGCTTGACCTCAGCCTGGGCTTTCTTGGTCTCCACCTGAGCTTCCTTGATGGCCTTTGAAGCCTCGGCTTTGCGGTGACTCAATACCTCACCATAGGCATATAGATGATGTCCCAGCTATAAATAACAAGATATAAGTCGTAATTATGAGTTTACTAATAATTGACCAAACTTTTAAAAAAAAGTTGATTACCTCAAGAAAAGCTGTGTAGGAATCTCGTAACCTATCTTCATCATCTAGGTGGATCATATTTTCAAGAAGGTATGAAAGGACACATCCTTCTATGAAGGGCTGGACGATCCCCCAATCATCCACAAAATATAGCTCCGGGCTGGAGCTGTTGTTGCTGCCAAACCCTCTTACGCTCCTCTTCACTTTTCTGACGGTGGCTTTCTTTTTCTTCTCCACCACTCTTCCCTACTTAGGAGGCACAGAAGTGGTGGCTTCATTGGGCAAGGTCGACCTCAGTGTAGTTGTAGCAATCTTTGAAGTAGGGATAGTCTGGGTTAGCACAGCCGAGCTTGGACCCTCGACCCTCACTTGCTTCGATGGCTCTCCAAAAGAACCGCTTTTTCTCTTGAGGGCTCTGACTTCTTTAGTTAATCAGTCCAGTTCTTCTAGAGTTATCTCTGAAGTGGCAAGAAAATCAAAGTTAGAAGAGAGGATAAAGCATAACTAATAAGATGTGAAAATATACCTACTAGATCAAGGGGCTAAAGTCGAGGTTAAATAAGATTTGATCCTCTAGTAGTTTGGATAATGGAGGAGCTCGATAATTTCTTATTTTGCTAACCGAGTTAAAGTCTTCTCTTTCTAATTAATTCTGGAGCTCGGCAGACTAAGTCTCTTAGCTATCCCAACGGAGAAAGTCCTAACTCTAAAGATAGGCATGAAGTAAAGAAAATTTTTTTCTTCCAGTATGAATGGAAGAAGGGGTACCCTTGAGCAACTCCTTGCCAAATTGGAAGGATAGATACCATCAATCTTTGATAGTCAGATGATATTTAAAAGTAAAGTAGTTGCGGAACAAAGAAATAGTTGGATGAACCTCGATCGAGATACAGAGAGAAAGAAAGTCTATGATAAACCTAAATGAGCTTGGGACTATAAAAGCAAAAAAAATTTAAAAATCAAAAGTGGACTATGATAAAGGAAGAAATTAAGAGTTGAAGTCCGGCATAGAGAGTTTTGGTGTACAAATAAAAATGACCCAAGGAAAGAGCGCAAGCTCGATTACTTGACTCAGGAAGCTCCAGTTTGTACCCCGAAGGGATCCCGTACTAAACCCTTATCAGAAAAAGATCTTCGAAGTGCAAGGAACAAGAAATAGTCTCGAGTATGAAGGTCGGACGGGATGCCACCCTAAGGTCGACTTTTTCTCTAGAGGCAAGGTTTTGAGGATTTGGGTCGGCCAGGCTTTTAGAACTAGTAGACTAAGATACTTTGGAAGACATCTAGATTAAACTAAATTTGAAAAACCTTCCAAAAAATCAAAAGAAAAGAGCTACAAATTTTTTGAAAGAATCGAGGAAGAATAGTAAGCTCCTATGAAGAAATTGAAAGGACAAAAAATAGAAGAAAAGTAGGGGAATGCAAGAAAGAGTCGGAAGACTAACCTAAGTTGGTCAAAGGACTCAAGAAAATGATCAAAAAAGTGAAAGGCGGATGAGGGAGATGTCGACGATCGGAGAAGTTACAATGGAAGAAGAATGGCATGCTCGGAGGAGACGAAGAGCAGTAGAAGAAGAAGAGCACAGGCTAAAGTAATAAGCCGGGGGTGAGGGTGGTGTTTAAACAGCCAAGAGATATCAGAGGAAGTTATGATTACAGATCCTCTCCATCCATTCTTGGCCTGTCGGGTGTCCTATTCATCATACCTGCAGACGAAGCATTTATGGAACCATAGTTGGAGCTCCATGCTAGGAGGAATTTCAAAACAGACATCCTTTCAAGTCATTCAGCATTAAAAAAGCTTTGGTGCCAATTTAAAGGAGGCCAAAATTTTGCATCTTCCAAGAGCGAAAAATCGGCATAGGACATTGACAGTCATAGTTTTATACTTTCTTCATTCGAACTTCAAACTCAAAAATAGAAGGACAAGTGCTGGAAGTAAAATAGCTCCCGTTGAAGTCCAGACGACCTCCAATAGGAATTGCATGCTGGATGATCTTCTCAACCATGATCAGCAATCCTCTTTCAATGACTACAGAACTTGTCAAAGACATGATGAACTTTATTCGATCGAACTTGAATAGTGAAGAAAGTTGTTAACTAACTCTAGTAGAATCCCATCAAGTGTCAAATCTCAGTACAGTCCAACTTTATCTGCTGAGCTGGCCTAGAAAGCGGCCAAATTTCTTCCTCCTCTCTTGACAATGGCAAATCTAGTCAGTCCATATCATGCATGTCAATTGGATAAACTTGAGTAGTAAAAGGATCTCATCATCATTGCAAGCCTGATCTCCAATTCGGAATAAGCAACAGCTACCTTGCTAATAGTGAACCCTAGTGCTCTTTTAGGCCGATCTTGATATCGGTCAAACTTTAGAAGGTAATAAGGTCGGTACTAGCAAGGAGTTTTGAGTCTTGATATTCATCCATCTCGATTACTAGTGAATCTTGAATTTCTACCATCCCAGCCGAACTCCATCAAAAGATCCTGGCCGCAATCCTTAGTGAAGAGACTACTACCCCCTCTCTGATCTCCAGCTTGGATGTTCATACCTGCTCCCGACCGAACCTGAATATAGCCGAACTTTACAAAGCTGTCAAAGGTAGCAATGGCAGGATCCAACTGACTGTAGGTCCACCCTCCGCTACTTAGAAGCCAACTTTTAAGTTCAACCAGTCTGATCCCAAGTTCCATATGAGCAATCTATCCCCAAGCATAGAAGTCTCTAATCTCTCATCTAAACTCCAATAAATTAACTTTAACTGCCTACAAATCGTGATAAATGATAGCCCACTCTTCATAATAAACTTCACATGGCCCAAATGGCCTACTGATATTCTATTGTGGCTATCACTTTCATTTTGTTACGAGCTCCATCTATATAAGAGATCTTCCAGATATATTTCCTTCTCTAAGCACTAAGCTCTCTTTTCTACTATAATTCTCCTGAATACTCCATTCTTGTTGGCCGAAAAAATAACTTGACCATCGGAGGATCCTGCTGGAGCCAACTCCAACCAAGACTTTATATTGTAGGTCTCATCGATGACCTTGTCTTCTCCAACTCAAGCAGCAAACTCTGGCATCTGCATTATTTTCTGCACCAACAACTACATTTTCATCTATTTGGGGGAATAAGATAGAATAAGCTTTTGTTTGATCTGAAATTATGTAACCAAACACTATCTTAAGGAATATACTATTAGAACAATTTTGGATAGTAAAAATTTACCAGAGATAAAAGACTGGGATTGTAAAGACATTGGTATGCCTGTATGCCCATGATCATTGAAAATATTACCTATAGCAGAAAATAAAATAATTTTGAACCATAAATTGAATAAATAGCAGACATTCTGAGAAAAAAATAATCTTTAAAAAAAAAGATTCATGATTTGTACATAAATTGGTTATTTTAATAATTAAAGAATTTTTTAGACATTGTTCCTTAAATGAAAATAGGGTGTATTGTTGCTGAGCTCCAGACAAGATTGATAGACAACCAAGCTGGAGGTTGGTTAGAAGATGAGCTGAGGTGAGTGTTGCTACCTGCAACCACAAGTTTACTTGTCAGAGATTTTCTAGTGGAGGATCATTTGATGATTAAGTTAATCAGAGTTTAAGAAACAATCAAAAAAAAAGAGAGAATGAGAAGTCAAGAAAGAGAGAGAGAATGAGATTTTTATTTAAAAGTACATATCTAAGGGTCCTCATCTCATCTCTTTATATAAAGGGAGATGAGGATTTTGCCCTAATTTTTTAGGTTTAATTATGGTATTAATGGATCTGAAACATGGGCAATTATTGGACCATGATGGGATAACAATCATAGAATTATTGCACCCACAATGATGGAAAAATTGGTCCACATTCATGCGGGTGAAGGAAATATTTTGAGAAATTCTATCGAAGCCGGATAGCTTTCAATATGCAAGTTAGTGGTAGATGACTGAGGTGGTACCTCGGTTGATATCTGAGGTCAAAAAATTGGTTGTCTCTATAACAAGGTGAATAATTTCAAGACTTTTCCAATAAATTCAACAATATTATTAGTACATATTATGATAAAAAGATATAAAATACAAAAACAAAATTATTTGAAATATACTCGATACTATGTCTTTTGCTAGATTTTTTTTTAAAAAAAATATCATAAATTGATTACAAAAATATCTCATACCCCCGACCTTGAGAATAAATAGGAATTGTACCTGATTATGATATCATTTAGGTTAAAGAAAATGATAAAGTTGCAACTTACACACTCATCATTTATTTCCAAAAAGAAGCTATCATATTGTCATGCCTATATTGTCATGCCTCAAACCCATCACCCGTGTTGACCATGTGACATAGCCTTATAAATCTTAGGGCAAATTCTAGAGATCATGCAAGCTTATAACATGACTCCGTCGCTCGAACTCTATACTCAAACCCATCCAATGTTATGCATCCTGCTACTCTGAAAGAAAAAAAAAATGGAGGTATGAGCTTTACAACCTAGTAAAAATTCTATTACATATATACCAATATAATAATATAATTTAAAAATAATAAATAAACAATATCAAAGAAAAATCATTAGTCATAAAATCTCATGTTAGGCATGCAGTATAATTCAATAATTATATAAATATACATTACTAATTGATGCATGCTAATTTATAGCTATAGCAAGTGCACCAGTCGATCAAGTAATAAAGTGAATGAGTAGAGTATCGTTCCTAGAGGATTGAAAAACAAGTACCGAAAAGCTCTTTCCTATGCTTTATTTAGAAGATCGATTTATGAGAATAAGAAATTAAAGAACAAAATAAAAAATAATTAATTTTTTTTTTTAAGAAAATAGAGTGTAAATTATTAGGATTTTAAACTCAAGAGTAATGGATTACTAAGGCAATCGGTTCACCAACTCAGTCAACATAATATTCAGACTTTTAGATTAATTTTATTTCATGTGACGATGGAGTCTCCTAATTTATTCACTATCCTTTGATCCAGGCATAGCAAAACTATTAATATTTATTAATTACTCTTTGGTTCAGGTGTAATTTAAATAAATATTAATGCATTAAATTTTGTAAAATCCTTTAATTAAAATACGCTGCATCCAAAGTGCACTAAAATTCCTACATGCATATGAATTTGATTCATAATACAAGGTATATAATCAAGAAGCAATAACATGGATGTACTTGGTCCGTAACATCTATGTTCATCAGATCAATTAGAAGATGGTCAGTAATCTAAAAGCATTAAGATCAAATTTATATACTCCTCATGAATAAAATTTAAAAATAATCACACTGAATATTGCATCAAAAGAGTGGCTACACCTTAGCCTTAGTAAAAAAAATTTAGTTCATGATAACAAGTTCAAAAACAACAAATAAAATAAAAAGAATAGAGAAATTAGACTGTTTGATTGCTAAAATTGATTTTCTGTTGCTCTTGATGTGGAGAACATGGTGAAGAAGAAGATGCTCCTTGATCAATGTCTTGATTGTCAAAAAAAAATCAAAAATCCTTTTTTATTTCTCACAAATCACTCTTCTCTTTCTATCTCTCTCCTCTCTTTTTCTTTTTTTCTCTTTTTCTTTGACTTCTTCTCTCTCTTTCTCTGTCTCTCTCTCCCTGTCTCTCTCTCTAATTTTTTTTTTCATGGCAACAACAGCTTTTTTTATAGATAAAGAGTTTGATTTCTCCCTAAAATCCATCAAAAATTAGGTTTAAGACTCCCAAAACAACTCAAATTAAGATCTAGGTCATTTTGCCCGTTAGATGTTGATCAAACGGTCTAAAAATCACTTAAAAATCTCTTAAAATAACCCAGATCAAGTCGGATTTCATATCAACCATTGGATTGAATCTGGGCCATCCGATCGCGTAGAAAGAAGCCTTCTGATCTTTAGTTTAACGTCGGGATGAATCTCAGCCGTTGGATCTCGACCAGGAGCTGCGGATGCCGTCCATCAGCACCTTCGTTTCGGCCATCCGATCAAATTTCAGTGAATGCCGCCCATTGGATCAGACAAAATTCCCAAATTACCCTCCGTAGATCATGTGCGAGCCTGGTGTTGCATGGACCGCCGCATTCTTCAGCCAATCAGAGCGCGCTTTATGCTATGAAATTCTCGAATTGCCCTTCAGATGGTCCACCGTGCGCTGCAAAAAATGCTGACATCATTCTAACATCAGCGTTACGTCGGCGGGTCGGTTTGCTATTGCGATTGAATCGGACCAAACCGCTAAGCCGATTTTCTGAACCAATTTGAACCAAACCATTTTTTTTTTTAAAATTCAATTCTAGGCTCGTTTGAAGTCTGTTTTGCCTGAAATTTATTTTATCTGAATCAGAAAAATAAGATCTTCACATTGGTGGCCTTCTTTCCTATATAAGATTAATAAAAGTATCAATTTCTAAAAAATTAGATTAATTTATTTTATAATTTAATATTTTTATTAGTATATTTTTACCACTTATCATACCCCCCAACTTAGTCATTGCTAGTCCCTTAGCAATGTTTTGTTTAATACCATGTTTCAATAAGATTATATATCACAAAGATAAAATCTAGGACTAAAGGTCAAAAAGTTTAAAAAATATTGCTAACTAAGCATTGAGCTTCAGAAGTAAATTTTTCAGCCAATACAATTAAAAACTTTCTTAGAGTACATCAAAGATCTACAGCACTTGTGTTCGTGATGACTAACTTTAGCATTTCAGTATTAAATTAAAAGAACAAAAATATCTTCTCTTATCACCTATTTTGGTCAATTTTCTATACATTCTCAATTTTATACTCATGAATTAAGGTAGCTTTCACACTGCCTCCCCCCCCCCTTTTTTTTTACTGTGCTGAGCATCCTAGCCTTTTCTTCATCATTTTACGTGAATTTTCATACTTGACCTAGGTGTAGAGACCCAGTTACTAGGCTTTGGGTAATCCACATATACTCTATCTTTTGTACTTTATTTATAGGCAGGTAGCTCTTTTCTTAAATTCAAGTTTTTTTATTAGAATGTATATTAATTACTAATTTTTAGTTATAATTGAATCTCCAGTTGGTCTTATAATCAATACCTACTTTGCCTTGTTAGTGTGCATGTGCAATAAAAAGTGCTACTAGTCTTTTAATGACCTAAGTAGGCTGCTAAAAGTTGACCAACTAATCTACTTCTTTAACTCATTACATTCATTAGCAAATAATTTTATCTTTTATCACTTATCCAGTTTATCTTGCTCAAGATTTTGTTCTTGATACATGGTTTTTTTTTTTTAACTTATTCTACATTGTCTTAAAGGAGAAAGAAAAATAAAGGGTGCAATAAAAGATAGGAAGGAATACACCTAATTTGGTTCAGTCTAGTTCTTTGGAGCTTTGAAATTTTGCTTGAGCTCTCATTGATTTTTCTGCAAAATTGAAAATACACACCAAAGCAGTAAAAGAGCAACCATAAATTACTGAAAAATAAAAGCAAAGAAAAATGATCAAAACTAAAAAGAAAAGAAATAACCTATCTTATAGTTCTGATTTAGTCTTCAGCTTGACTTTCTTTGAGTTCTAAAGTGGATCAATCTGGTGCCACTTCAATTGGAATACTTTCATGTTTGATTGCGTCCTCTTTCAATTTGACATTGCTCGCTTTTATAGTCTCAAACATGTTTTCTATAGAATTCTCATATAATGGATTATCAATAATATCAATTAGAAAATAAGTTTGATTATCATCAGTTTGTTAGTATCTTTGAAAACATTAAAAGTAACTTGTTCATCTTGGACTCTAAGAATTAATTTTCCTTGTTGAACATCTATTAAAGCTCCTTCAGTAGCTAAAAAGAGTCTTCCTAAAATAAGGGGTACATCATAATCTTCTTTCATATCAAGAACAATAAAATCAATAGAAAAAATAAACTTGTTTACCTTTACCAAGACATCCTCCACTATACCTCTTGGATATTTAATGGATCTGTCTGCTAATTAAAGAGTAATAGCGGTAGGTTTCGGTTCTCCTAGACCCAGCTTCCTGAAAATAGAAAAAGGCATGAGATTAATGCTTGCTCCTAAATCACATAAAATTTTATCAAAACTACAATCACCAATAATGCAGGGCATAGTAAAACTTCTTGGATCTTTTAACTTCTATGGTAATTTATTTTGAAGTATTGCTGAGCATTCTTCATTCAAATTTATTCTCTCATGCTTCTTCAGCTTTTTTTTATTTGTTAAGATTTCTTTGAAAAATTTGGCATACTTGGGCATTTGAGTAATAGCATCTACAAAAGGAATATTAATATGTAAATTCTTTAGAATTTTGAAAAAGTTAGAAAATTTCTTATTTGGATGCTGTATTTGTCTCTCTAGGAATGGTAGTGGCAGCATGTAGGGCTTCACATTTGGATCGGCAAATTGTATACCTGGAGATCATCCATCTGTTGGTTGTTTTGGTGACTGACGAATTTTAGTTGATGGTTCCTTATTTGTAGTTGGCTCTTCAGTCTCATTCTTCTGATGTGGCTCCTTCAGCTTTGTACCACTTCTTAGGGTGATAGCATTGACTTGCTCCCTTGGATTTGTCTCCGTATTGCTTGGTAAGGATCCTTAAGGTCTCTCGGAGATTCTCTTAGCCATTTGACCTATTTGCATCTCCAAGTTTCGAATTGCTGCTGTTTGGTCCTGTCTAAGTTTGGCTTCCAAATTTTTTATAGTTGCTTCTTGGTTTTGCATAAATTTGACCATCAGCTCTTCCATGTTGGACTTCTTTTCAAGTACTTAGAATCCCGGGGGTGGCTATTGTACTGCATTTTGATTGCTCCATGAGAAATTTGGGTGCTGCCTCCATCCTTGATTGTATGTGTCGGAGTAGGGATTGTTTTATTGCGGTCTGAAAAAATTACCAATATAATTAGCTATATCAGTTGTTTTAGCAAAAGGATTATCTGTCTGGCAATTGCTCGTATGATGTCCTCCTCCACACAGGTCATAAGTAATGCTCTAAATATGCATAGCTATTCCCTTTAAGTTGTTGACTTTAGCTCTAAGGGCTGCAATTTCAGCTAGTAAGGTTGGCACGCAATCTACTCCCTACACAGCTGCTAGTCTTTTTGGCATCATACGTTCTGTCTGCCATTGATAGCTATTTGATGCCATCTCATCGATCAGATCAAAAGCTTCTTTCTCCATTTTTTTATTAATGGTTCCTCCTGCTGCTGCATCAATCATAGAATGATTAGTAGGAGATAAACCATTATAGAAAGTTTGTACCTGAAGCCATACGGATAGTTGATGATGTGGACATCTCCTCAGTAATTCTTTGAAATGCTCCCAAGCCTCGTATAATGTCTCCATATCCATCTGCATAAAGGAAGTGATATCGTTGCACATCTTGGGCAGTTTTGGAAGGTGGAAAGTACTTAGCTAAGAATTTTTGGACTAGAACATCCCAAGTTGTGATAGAACCTGCAGAAAGAAAATGAAGCCAACTCTTAGCTTTGTCCCATAAAGAGAAAGGAAATAATCTTAATCTAATAGCATCATTCGACACCCCATTAATTTTAAAAGTATCGCAAGGTTCAAAAAAATTAGAAATATGGGCATTCGGATCATCATGCACGTGTCCACTGAATTGGACAGTTGATTGAATCATTTGGATCATCGTCGATTTTATTTCAAAGTTGTTTGCTCGCACTGACGGTCTCCTAATGCTCGAAGTTGCATCGGCTACAGATGGTGTGATGTAATCATTTAATGGACGATGTACTGATCGAATAGCTTCATGCTGTCCTTCAGTCACCATATCCAATCCTAGATTGATGTCATTAGGATCTTCAGCTGCCATGTTTCTTTCTTGTTGTAGTTTTCTAATGGTCCTTTCAATTTCTAGATCTAAAGGTAGTAAATTACTATGTCCAATACGTGTCATGCACTAAATTTTTTTTTTTAAATAATAAAAAATAAAAATAAATTTCTAAAGTAAAGCTAGGATCAAAATTTTAATATTGTTTTAGACACAATCTCCAACAATGGTGCCAAAAACTTGATGCATGCTAATTTATAGCTATGGCAAGTGCACCAGTCGATCAAGTAATAAAATGAATGAGTAGAGTATCGTCCCTAGAGGATTGGAAAATAAGTACTGAAAAGCTCTTTCCTATGCTTTATTTAGAAGATCGATTTATAAGAATAAGAAATTAAAGAATAAAATAAAAAATAATTAAAATTTTTTTTAAGAAAATAGGGAGAGTGTAAATTATTAGGGTTTTAAACTCAAGAGTAATAGATTACTAAGGCAATCGGTTCACCAACTCAATCAATACAATATTCAGATTTTTAGATTAATTTTATTTAATGTGACGATGGAGTCTCCTAATTTATTCACTACCCTTTGGTCCAAGCATAGCAAAACTATTAATATTTATTAATTATCCTTTGGTCCAGATGTAATTTAAATAAATATTAATGCATTATGTTTTGTGAAACCTTCTAATTAAAATACACTGCGTCCAAAGCGCACTAAAATTCCCGCATGCATATGAATTCTAATTTGATTCATAATACAAGGTATATAATCAAGAAGCAATAATATAGATGTACTTGGTCCGTAAAATCTATGTTCATCAGATCAATTAGAAGATAGCCAGTAATCTAAAAGCATTAAGATCAGATTTATATACTCCTCATGAATAAAATTTAAAAATAATCACACTGAATATTGCATCAAAAGAGTGGCTACACCTTAGCTTTAGTAAAAAAAAATTTTAGTTCATGATAACAAGTTCAAAAATAGCAAATAAAATAAAAAGCATAGAGAAATTAGACTATTTGATTGCTGAAATTGATTCTCTATTGCTCTTGATGTGAAGAACTTGGTGAAGAAGAAGATGCTCCTTGATCGATGTCTCGATTATCGAAAAAAAATCAAAAATTCTTTTTTATTTCTCATAAATCACTCTTCTCTTTCTACCTCTCTCCTCTCTTTTTTTTTTTTCTCTTTTTCTCTGACTTCTTCTCTCTCTTTCTCTATCTCTCTCTGTCTCTCTCCCTATCTCTCTCTCTATTTTTTTTTTCACAGCGACAACAGCTTTTTTTATAGATAAAAAGTTTGATTTTCCCCTAAAATCCATCAAAAATTAGGTTTAAGACTCCCAAAACAACTCAAATTAAGATCTAGGTAATTCTGCCCGTTAGATGTTGATCAAACATTCCAAAAACTACTTAAAAACCTCTTAAAATAATCCAGATCAAGTCGGATTTCATATCAGCCATTAGATCAATAGTTGGATTGAATCTGGGCCGTCCGATCACGTAGAAAGAAGCCTTTTGATCTTTAGTTTAATGTCGGGATGAATCTCAACCGTTGGATCTCGATCGGGAGCTGCGGATGCCGTCCATCAGCACCTTCGTTTTGGCCGTCCGATCAAGTTTCAGTGAATACCGCCCGTTGGATTAGATAAAATTTTCAAATTATCCTCCGTAGATCATGCGCGAGCCCGATGTTGCATGGACCGCCACGTTCTTCAGCCAATCAGAGTGCGCTTTGTGCTGTAAAATTTCCGAATTGCCCTTCAGATGGTCCACCGTGCACTGCAAAAAATGTTGACGTCAGTGTTATGTCGGCGGGTCGGTTTGCTGTTGTGATTGAACCAGGCTGAACCGCTGAGCCGATTTTCTGAACCAGTTTGAATCGAACCATTTTTTTTTTTTTGAAATTCAATTCTAGGCTCGTTTGAAGTCCGTTTTGTCTAAAATTTATTTCATCTGAATCAGAAAAATAAGATCTTCATATTGGTGGTCTTCTTTCTTACATAAGATTAATAAAAATATCAATTTTTAAAGAAATAGGTTAATTTATTTTATAATTTAATACTTTTATTAGTATATTTTTACCACTTATCACTAATCATGTATTATCATAAATCGATCATAAATTCGTAATTATCATTAGTGGTTCATGTGACTTACAATTCACCTTTCATTAGTTATATTTTGTTTAGACTAATTATGGACATGATTCGATGCATGACTAACAAATCATAAATCATGCTTCAATCTATAGTGGCAATTCATAATATTTGTACTTACATGATGGCAAATTAGAATATTTGAGGTTTGACCCGTGGTGACAAATCAGAATAACCATACTTCGATCCACGATGGTAAACTAAGATATCCGTGCTTCGGCCCATGGTGATAAATCAGAATATCTGTGCTTTGATCCATATTAGCAAACCAAGATATCCATGCTTCGATCTATAGTAGCAAACCAAAATGTTCACATTTTGATCTATGGTAGCAAACCAAGGTGTTATGATTGGCAATCCAAGGTATCACAATTAGATTCATAAATGGTAATCTACATAATGGCTAGTTCAAATCGTTTTATACAAATGCACCACTAAATAATTTCATATTATGTTTCTTGCTCAATTTTAAATATTCTATATTTTATTCTCAGCAACTAAAATAATCAACATACAATATAAATATAATAATGAATCATATATTCGATGTGAAATTAGAAATCATTATGCATAATATAAAAAAAATTCATATATATAGATGGTGTAAAGGAACCCTTACCTCTACCAGTCTTAGACTTAAATACAACTATCGATCAACTTCCTGATCTATGAATTCTAGGTCAAGATGTTTTATTCGACATCTTCCTATGTAAACAGTTGTACCTGTACATAATCAAGGTTAAACATAAAAATCATATGCGATCATAAATCATGAAATGTATAAAAAACACATGAATATTATAGATCCAAGACCCCTCTGAGTATCAACCAATTGATTTGGATTTACCTACATACACTATAAAGGAATGGACCATTGCCGATGCTAATTTTCTTATTTGCCAACGCTAAAAAGTGTCACAAAATAACTTTCCAACCCATTCCAAAACATCGCAAAAGGGTCGGTAGGTGGAGTTAAAATTCTACTTTTTGACATTTTTTAAAGCATCAAATTTTTTTCTAAAATTACCAATGCTTTTGGAACGCATCAACAAGTATTTATAATGCTGACACTATAAGGCATCGGTAATTTTTTTAAAAATATCGATGCTTTTTTTAGTGCATCAAAATTAGTTTCAATTGCATAATCGTCAGTAATTTTTTAAAAAATTATTGACACTTTATAGCATCAGTATTATAAAGACTTGCTGATGCTGTAAAGTGTCGGCATTTTAGAAATTCATTAAAAAAATTGGTATCAAACCATATTAATTACATGTGTTCAAATTTATAAAACAAAATCTGTCCAAAATTTACAAAAAATTTTAAACACCATCATAACAATATAAACCTATCCAAAATTTATAAAACAAAAATCATAATCAAATATATAAACCTGTCCAAACATTATAATACCGACAATATCATAATCCATACATAAACCTGTCTAAAATTTATAACACCCATAATATCATAATCCATATATAAACCTATCCAAAATTTATAACACCAATAATATCATAATCAAATACATAAACATGTCCAAAATTTATAACACCAGCAATATCACAATCAAATATATAAACATATCCAGAATTTATAGCACTAATAGTATCATAATCAAATGCATAAATCTATCCAAAATTTATAACACCATCATAATACACACATAAACCCATCCAAAATTTATACACCAATAATATCACAATCAAATACATAAACCTGTCCAAATTTATAACACCAATAATATCACAATCAAATATATAAGCATGTCCAAAATTTATAACACCAACATCATAATCCATACATAAACCTGTTCATGAATTATAATGCATAAGCAAAGAGAAAAAAAGAGATATCAGACTATCAGTCATCCATGGGAGCATGATCGTCATCGACTATACGAATGCTGGAAGTACCAGGAGCCTATAATAAAGATATAAAAACTTTAGTAGTTAATTATACAAAAATTGTAACATAAATTTAATGAATAAATATAAATATAGGAAGTGATGTACTTTAGAAGAGTCTACAAATATTTGTAATGTGGATGTCAATTGATCAATTTGAGTCCTCATGGTAGATATCACATCGTACGTTATAGCTCTATCTCATTGCCTCCACCCATGCCTCAATCCGTGCCTCCATCTGAGCCTCGAGCATACGAATATCCACATTGCTATAGCTCTCTCTAGCATTCTAAGTGTATCGACATATGCCAGATAACTGAGTGGGGATGACTCTAACTCTATAACCCCTCGCTTGACCATAACAGTCCGGTTCCAATAGCTCTGTCATCATCTGGGCCTTAACGCGACTAGCCTCCATAAATGTTGAGGACTCGTCTTTGTAACAAGAGATATAGCTCTCTCCTATATTTAAGAATAAAAAATATATTAATTTTTATTTAAAAATAAATATATTTATCATTAAATTAAATGATTATAAATATATACAAATATATCTCTCGACTTATTAGTAACAAAACAATCATCTCGATGAACATGAGTCATCCTGTAAAACTCTACCTGACCAGGCTCCCTTCCATGCTCATCCATCTATAGAAAACATAAATTTTATAACATATTTCATCCATGGATTTTAATTGATAAATACTAATAGTTTCAATAAAAGTATCATGATACATGATATGTGATACATTATAATATGCTAATGATTGATAAAATCATTGACAATCATATGATAATAGTTGATGTCATGAAAGAAGATCAATTCTTCTTTCATGCAAAAGATACGGTCCAAATCCTCACCATGTGGTCATAGTATGGTTGAGAGGGATAGCATGTGGTTCAAACTGGCAAGATGTCACAACTTAGCAGCGACTAATTACAATTTCAATTAGAGACAGTATAATCATAATCCAACTTTGCTAAATACAAATATTTATTTTTTTTCCAGTAACATCAATCAAGATGTTATTGCAGAACACAACTTGAAAAATTCTTATAGCCAATCCAACCAAATTGGCATTTTGTTCCTTGCTTTGTAAGGCAGCATATGATTTCAAAATAAAGTAGGTAAGCCTCATTGGCAATGAAAGCTGCTAAGTCTTCGAATTGATCTGGTCATTCTTTATATTATAGCTGTCTTCCTTAACTCTTGTTTTGACACAAAATGTGCTTCAAGCATACCATTTTTACATGATCAAAGTAATCAAGCTTTAGTCTGATACTGATCCAGATGGTCTACTTATAATACAAGCTAATGCTTATGGATCTAGCTAGGTTTATACGACATTCAACATAATGTCACATCTTTCAGACAACTGCTTTCTTATTGCAAAGTTATTTCCTGCATGTCTATGCCTTATATCAAGTTAATTTATTGTCTCATTGCTAGCTGGTCTATCCTATTTGCAACTTTTCCTAACAGGGTTCTTACTGTAGATGCAATATCTTGGTTGGACTATTCTGCTCATGTTTTAGATGTTCTCTTATTGGCACGGTTCCTATACCTCTGATACATTCTATATCAGTGATGCACTTCCTTCCTACAGCACTTATTACATCATCTCCATTGTTCACATCTGCTGCTTTCTGCTGCATTATAATTTCTATGCATACATTGGTTTTTTAATTTTTATGTAGCTTTCTTTCCTCAATGGCCAGCTCTGTCATTGAAGTTTAGGCTGGCTTTCACTGGCACAGGAAGCCAGATGATATTAATTTAACCTGTTTAGATGCAGATGCCTAAAGAAATCCCAAGTTTCTTCACAATCAATGAGAATAAATTCAGAACACTAAGTCTAGCTAAAGATCATTTGAACAAAGGCCACAAAGAATTATTTTTTCACATATGTTTTTCTCTTTCTGGTCGCCAAAAAACTTCTATGTTGTTAATATAGCTCTAGTTAAGGTCTCACTGATTGGTCCAACAATCATGCTCCACAAGCTTTTGGATTATAATATTCTCATTCAAAGCAACTGGACCAAACAGATAAACAAGTCCCTTAAACATTATAAGGAACTCGACATAATAGTAATAGACGCATCATTGTCTCCTCACATTCATTCAGATACACCTAGACAGAAAGCTTTATTCTCCTTGTGTTAATGATGGACCACAAGATTAGGTTATAAAATTCCAAACCTAGATTAATTAAAAATCTTGCTTATCACCATGAAAATTGTCTAATTGTCTAATTGTCGGATGTTGACCTTGTTATATCTAAACTCTAGAGCACTATAGGGAACCAGTGCTTGAATATCTTAAAAATGAGATATTAAAGGATAAACAGATGCTTACAGCGAGACTGAGGTGAGGTTGCTGGCAGTATCATGGATAGAGTTTTGTTGCTATCATGAAACAGTGGTTCTGTTGGAGAACAATGAAAGATGCTACCAATTTATAGCCACCAATTTAAAAATTAAGATAAGAATGAAACTCTTGCCACATTAAAATGTTCAGCAAGACTGTTATATGCCAAAAGAAAATGAACTGCTAAGAAGGAGAACATGAGTGTGAGGGTGAAAGAGCTCGAGACAGTAGTTTCACCTTTTAGTATGCGAATGTGGTAACACAGCTCTGCCAAAATCTCTTTTTGTTCTTTTTCTTTTTGTTTTGATAGAAAAGAGCTCTGCCAAAATCATCCAACATTACTTGCCAATGGAATTCCGTATAGAACTGGTTTGCTTTATGACTAGTTAAAAGCTTGGCAATCTTTTCAATTTTGATGATGTGGATCATCTATCTTCTTGCAAGAGCTATTTCCTTTATATATTGAAATGTGTCTTAATTGTGTATGCCATTACAAGGGCTACATTAATGTGACAGATGGATGGTGGTTTTATATATATCAAAATAGTCTTAAAAATATATGATATGCTAAAGATTTTAAAAGAAACATATGAATTCCTGTCTATGTCGCGCATAGATCTTGGATCTCAATGTATGAGGAACAAACAGAGATGCTCGTGCAACTCTACCAATAGTAGAATATGCCTACAAAATAAAATAAAGAGTGTGACATATTTTGTATATATAACCAATCTGCATTAGTAACCAACATAACATAAGTTATATGATGAGTGTATACAATTACCTGTCCCCTCTCGGAGAACCAATAAAGAACAAGATCCTTCTACCGATGAGGAAGTACATTAGGAGGACAAATACGAGCAACATCATCCTCCGCCAATCCCTCTCGTAGTCCTTCTTCAGAGTTGACTTTCCATTTTTGATTGAGGGACTTCAGTACCCAATCATGACTTTCTAAAGGGAGTATAAATTTACTCCAAAAAAAGCAACGAAAGATATTTTATTATTAAATAACATAATTAATTTACTATAAATAAATTAATATAAAATATAAAGTTATATATATATTTTTTTATCTCTACTACTCGTAGAATCTCAAGCTTATATGTAGGAAGCATATCGTTCCATTTTGCATAGCTTAAGGGACAAAGCTGACCCTTCCGCGCAATAGTCCCTAAAAGAGCTCGTCAAGAATTGGGCAGCCTTGTTCACAGGTTGCCCCATCTGATTTTTTCCCTAGAGGTAGCAACCCGAGAGGGTGGGGGGGGGGATTAAATTGGATTCTTATAAAATTTTGCCCAAATTAAACTCCACGTCAATTATATGCTTCTAATTAAATCAACTTAAGAGATTATATGGTGAAAGCAATTTGTAGCAGTGGAATTAAAACATATATGTTACTAAACAAAAATAAAAAATTAAGCTGAGCAAGAATTATAAGTAAGTAATGTAAGCAAAGAAGTCACAATATAAACATACAAAATTTATAGTGGTTCAGAGCAACCCGCTCCTACATCTGCTTCCTAACCTCTTCTTAGGAATTTCAATATAATTTCTAGATTACAGTATGTTTGTTTTAACTCGAAATCACAAACAAATCTAGTTGGTTTTGCTAGGCTCACCAACTACAATCCTATACCGATAGTTTTTCGGATTCACTATCAATCCAGTTGATTTTAACAGGAGAACCAATCAAAATCTTACACCATTAGTTTTCTTGGGTTCACTAACAATCAGTTGATTTTAATCCAAGAGTATAAACCACAATCTTTACACCATCCAATTACTGGCTTGGACCTGCCTACATTCTAAGTTTCTTTTTTTCAAAGAAACTTATAAAGAAACACAAATACAAGTATAAGAATTCGATACAAAAATAAAAAGAAAAAGAACTCTTTTTGAAGTTTGATGGAAAGGCTGAAAGATGGCACTGGAAGCTTTGAATTCTCTTCTTTGAAGACTGAGAGGAAGCTTGAATGATTGAGGATGATCACACTTAAAAGCTCTCTGAATTTGATGCATAAAATCCTCTCTTTTCTCTTTTTTCTTTAGATATTTAATGAACCTTACAATTTGAATAATTTCTATTTTCAATCTACTTTTCTTCTTTTTCTTTTAATTCTCCATCTTTAAATAGTCTTCATAATGGTTGGAGAGAGAGTTTGGACCGTTGGAGGGCTTGAACTAGCCATTTAGAATGAAAATGGCCTATTGAAAAAGTGTAAAAAACTAGCCATTGCAACCTGTCCTGATATTGGGGTTAACATTTTTTCTACAGGAGTTGACACCTTTTAATCTAGGGTCAATACCTTTTGCTCAGGTATCAGCACTTAAACTACACTCAAAAATTCAGCTTTCTATTTCTGTTTCTATACAACAAAGGTCAACTTATGGATCGTCTCCTCCATGTGCCACTTGACACCAACGAGTTGGAATTAACTCAAAACCTTTCGAAGTCACCTCAAAACCTTTCAACTTTATTTTTTTTTCATATTTTTGCCTTTTAAACTTAAATTTCTCAATCTTAATGCTTTCAAATGATATTTACTTCTTTCAAATTGATTTTCTTCATAATAAGCCATCCAAACTTATAAAAATTTATTCCTTAAAGTACTTTGGCTTGACATGTTGAGAGAATTTCTTTCATGAAAAATTTCTTCAATATGAACACCTAGAAAATCCTGCATCCAACTTTAAAACACATGATTAGTAATATTTTTACTCAATATTTTGAAATCATCAAAATCAATCTCAAGATCAATAATCTTCTTCTTTTTGATGATGACAAAACCTTGAGTATATGCACAATAAAAATAAATATATGTTTCAATGCATTTTATTAAAATATATCATGAAGTATAGACTAAACACAAGAATGAGCATTTTATAAATATTCTCAATTAATTTTTTAGTTCATTGTACATAATTAATTCATTGCACATATTTTATATACTTATTTCAAATTTATATCTTAATTCAACTTAATGAGTATTAAGATATTAAGTATCAAATTCATTAAGTTTCTTATGCATTAATTCTTCAAGAATATACTTAACATTCCTCTCCCTATTTTTGACAGCATCAAAAAGCTCATAAAAATAAATAAGAAAAATCATCAAAATCATTATCAAGGCATTAAATTGAGAGATGTATCAAATTCATAAAGAAAATCAAAGAAATCATCTCTCCTTTTTGAATGAATATTTTTTTTTCAAAAATTAGCTTGAATTCAAATATTAAAGAATCTTTCCCTTTTTGAATAAATATGATTTTTTAATTAAATTTTAAAATATGCATTTTTAAGCTTTAAGAAAAATAAAGCTTTTCAAAAGATTTGATCATGAAATCAAGCATAATATATAGTTTGATATTCAATCTTTCATTTTCTTAAGAAATTTCAATCAATTAAGTTTGGTAAAAGTATGTATCAAGTATGTATCAAGCAAAATAAAATAAATAGTATCAAAGTAAATGATAGTCATATTTTTAAATATACAATAAAATCTATTTTTTATGATACAAATATTTTATCATAAATAATCAATTTTCATCGCTAATAATTATTTATGATAAAATTTTCATCACTAATTCTTTATCATAAAAAATGGGATCATAGATAATAATTAGCAATGAAAAAATCATTTTCATCGCTACTAATTTCTTTTACGATGAAAAATTTTCATCGATAATTTTTTTTATTCTTTAAATTATCTATGATGAAACTATTTATGATGAAAAAAAAATTTTTGCATCGTAAATAACATTTTCCCAATAAAAAAATTCCATCATAAATAAAAAATTATCTATGATGAAAAAATATTTCCATCATAAATAATAAATTATTTACAATGGATAATTTTCATCATTAATAATCTATTATTTATGATAGATTATTTTCATCACAAATATATTTTTATTTATGATGGATTATTTTCATCGTAAATACTTTTTTATTTTTGATGGATTATTTTCATTATAAATATTTTTTATTTATGATGGATTATTTTCATCATAAATAATAAATTATTTATGATAAAAAAAATCCATCATATATAATTTCATCATAAATTAATTTTTTAAAAAAATTATAAAAAAATATATTATATATTTTTAATATTAATTTTTATAATTTATAAAATTTAAAATAAAAATTCATAATTAAATTTCATCATTTCATCTATAAATAAATTTCATCATTTCATTATATAAAAATATAATTACAGAAAGTATTTTTTTATAAATATAAAATATCCAAAAAAAATAAAAATATACAAAAATAGGTCGTCGGCCATCAAACATCGACAGTATCTAGAGAAGAAAAATGGATCGAAGGAGGAGAGCGCTCAGAAAAACTCGGATCGACCTACTATTGCCTCATCATCTGCATCATCTGCTCTATCTGTGCTATCTACTCCATTATCTGCATCTGGAATAGCTGGTACTCATCGACACATACAGTTAACTTAGCAGTCCACTATTGATCCTTAGTAGCTTTGTCTCTATATCTTTATCAGCCGAACATCACAAGCAGCATGGATGTCAGTCTTGGACGGACATGAAGATGTAAGAGCTCCGATCCCATGCCCTAGTCTCCTAATATAATAGAGTCTCGTACCAAGCATCCGATCATAGATCTCGTTATCTATGCATGCGGTCAAGCCCTTTGGGGTAGGCTGGGATATAATGTTTATCATACAATTCTAAAAGTTAAATTTATAGCTATTCTAAGTTTATACTAAAAATCAAAATGCCAATAAAAAAATAGTTGAAAAAACTTACATAAAGCTCCTGGCTCTAGACCGTCCAGCCCCCTGACCGTTGCTGATGGGTTTGCTGGTAGATCTCGATCCTACCAGGTAGCTTGCCACTCTCTACATCTCTATGTAATTTAAAAATAATTAATATTTTTTTTAAATAGTTAAAGAGTTAAAATATGATAACTAAAAATAACTTACTATCTACTCTATATGGTGAATGAATGACCTCGAACCCCTACAATGCAAGACTATCTGTCTTACTCAATTCGTGGCATTTTTGGCACATCGATTCTGCATAGTTAACATTCAAATTAGTTAGTAAATAACTAAATTTAAAAAATAAATAATATTTAATTATTAAATTTTAAATTAAAAGAAGTTACCTGATATATCAGATCCTCATACGTACGACATATGACGGTCCAATCCTCCATAGTGATGCTGTCATATGGCCGCTGTCGCGCTGCATCCATTTCCTGGTCGTGCACTATAGCATACAGGATCTCAAACTGAATCTCGGACCAAATTTCGATCGAGATCCGACATGGATCATGACCCATATTTTGATCAAGATCCGACTAAGATCATGACTCGAATCCCAAACCAGATTTCAGACATGATCCTAGATCGAGATCCAACCCAAATCATGGCTCGAATCCCAAATAGGATCCTGACTCATATCCCTAATTGAAACTCGATTCGGATCCCAAACCGGATAGTTCATATGCATTAAAAATTAAAACCTTTGGATAATACAAATTAAAATATTAAATCATAATCATAATGAAATACAGAAACTAAACAAATAAAAAGATTAAACTATAACAAGTAAAAGCATAAAAATATAATAAAAAATCTAACTATTTTAATTATAAAAAATATCTTATTTTTTAATTTTTAATCAATTTATTTTAAAATTTATTTATTAATTAAATTATTATTATTACTATTATTAATATTAATATTATTATTACTACTTTTACTATTATTATTATTGTTATTACTATTATTATTATTACTATTATCACTACTACTACTACTACTTTTACTATTATTATTATTACAATTACTATTATTATTACTACTATTATTACTACTACTACTACTATTATTATTATTATTACTACTTTTACTATTATTATTATTATACTTTTACTATTATTATTACTACTTTTATTATTATTATTATTATTAGTACTACTACTATTACTACTACTATTATTATTATTAATTTTGTTTATTACTTATATTATTATTATTATTATTATTATTACCATTATTAATATTATTACTATTTTTACTATTTATTATTATTACTATTACTATTATTATTATTATCATTTTTACTATTATTATTACATTACTATTATTTTATTATATTATTTTTTATTATTTATTAAAATTTAAAAATGATTAAGGATTAATCCAACCCCCTACGAGCCCCCCGCCCCACCTGTCGAGGCCTACGATGCCCCATCATTGCCCACACCCGCGGCCCCTCACCTAAGGCCATCACCACCACCCCTCCATGCCCCTACCCTCCGTCCATCCGTTGCAGCCTTCCACCCTATGCTGTGCCCTTCCGCCACCCATCCATCGGCGGCCCCCACCCCCTTCGGCACCCCTCTGATGCCCACCACCCATGGCTCCCCACCAACTCGTCACTATCGCCTCCATGCCCCATCCCCCATGGCACCCCCTGCGGCACCCGTTCACCCCTACCCACCCTCTGATGTGGCGCCCCCATCTCACACCATCTATCCATACACCGCCCCTCAGCACACACCCCCATGGCCCACGGTGCTAGCCCTTTGCCTCCCACCACCAATGGCCTCCACCAAGCCCATCAACCACCATGCATGGCTTGCAGCCGGCACCCTCCCTCCGTACCCCACCGTCTGCCATCGTCCATTGCATGGCAACACACGTGGCCCCTTAGACGATCGAAAGAATAAATTAAAAAAGAAAAATCTAACCGACCAGCCAAGAAGTTACCTTCGATTCAAGCATAATGGCAGTGGCAATGGCATTGGCAATGACGATGGCAACAGAAAATGCAATCGCCAGTCGGTGGAAGCCCAGGAGGAGGGGGACAGAGAAGAAAGGAGAGGGTTTCGATTGGATTGCAAGAGAGTGGATTTTGTAGGAGTGGGGGGATATTTAAAGGATTTTAGAGATGAACTTTTAGCGATGTAATTATCATCGCTAAAATGATTATTACCGGTGAAAAAATCATTTTCATTGCTAATAATTTCTGCCAATTATTTTTCTAAAAATTTTTTCCTCTCCAAAAAATATTAAAATATTTGGGAAACTTATTTACGATGAAAATAAAATTTTCATCATAAATAATTGATTAAAAATAACTTTTTAAAAATTAAAAAGGTGAGTTGCCTAACTATGCAACCCAGGAGGGGGGGTGAATTAGATTTTAAAAAAAAATAAACTAAAAAATAGAATTATAAGATGTGCTTTTGAAATTTTAAGTGAAGTGAGGTGAGTTAGATAAGTAAGATGCAAGAGCTTAATTTAAATGAACAAAAGTAAACACAATAGAGTAAGTAAGGAGGAAGAAGAGAGAACAACTCAAACAATATGATTTATAGTGGTTCGGTGCCAACCTTGCACCTACATCCACTCACCAAGCTCCTATTTGAAAATTTCAATCCACTAACGTATTTAATCGAATACAATGTTGGATGCTCTGACCCTAGCTAGCCCAAGCTAGAAGAACTTATTTTTGAATACTAGCCAATCTAATACAATCTAATTTAAGGTTTGGATCAATCTTCCCAAGCGTTGAAAATTCTTAAAAGCTTGAGCCCCAAAATAGTAAAATAGAGTGAAAGAGGATGTACAAGTTCAACACACTTAGCCCCTTAATGAGCATAATAAAGCTTTAAAAATCTTTACATAGACTAGAGAAAGATTTTAAGAACCCTCTGAAAGAGATTGAAGACTTGAATGCACGTTGGAGAAGTGGTTGAGCTTGAAACTAATGCTTCTCTTGCTTAGGACTGAGTTTTTTTTTAGCTGAATATTCACTTAATTTTCTTAAAGATTTTCTTCCTTTTTGAATGCTTTTAAACCCTCATTTAATGCTGGAAGATGAATAGTAGCTATTTGTAGCTATTATAGATCATTTGAAAAATATTTAATACGTCGAATGGAGAAAAAAAATAGTCGTTATAGGAATTTTCATCGCAGGGGGCATCCCTTAGGTCGCCTCTTTCATAATAGGCGAGAAAAATAGCATTCTGTATATTTATGCAGTTCCTTCAGGGGGTATCTCATGGGTCACTCCTTTTGCAATAGGCAATAAAATCTACATTCTATATCTTATGCATAGAACCTGTAGGAGGCATCCCATAGGTCATCCCTTTTACCATGGGATGCTCCAGAGGTCGCCCCTTTTAGTGTGCTAATGCCAAAATAGCGTGCCGATCCTATGTGCTATTGCGCCAATAAAAAAGGGTCGACCTAGGGATCGCCCTATTTTATCCAAAATGTTATATCTATACTTTAAGCTTCTAAATAATTTGAGACCACCTCCAAATGAATCGACATCATCTTGGGAGTTCTTGAGGTTTCAAAAAAACTTTAATTTTTGCTGAAACTTAAGTAAATTTTAAATTGATCATTTTTTAATCAAGTTTTTGCAATACAAAAATTTTTGAAAATCTTGAAATGACTTTTAAAAATATCTCCAAAAATAGGAATCATTAGTAACCCTCTCAATTATTTTGTGCTCATTAAAATCATTCCTAGGGACAACAATCTCTTCCTTTTTTATATTGACAAAACAATTGAGTATAAGCAAAATAATGTATATATGAAATATTAAAAATTTTGATTTTATGAATTTACATCACCTAAACATTATGGCCATCATTTGAATAATGTTGCATCAAGAGTAGTTCAATGATTGCTAATAATTAAGCATTAAGCATTTTGAAAATTTACAAATTTATGAAAAATTACTTGAAAAATTAAAAAATTTTAAATTTCAAATTTTTATCTTATTTTCTTTGTTAATTTGTTTACCGCTCATTTCTATTTTTCTACTCCTCCTTTTTGACATCATCAATTTTGATCTTAATTAATTTTTAAAGAAAATGAGAAAAGGCTCCCCCTCACTTTATTCCATATGTTTTTCTGTTAAATCAAGAGTTTATAAAGAAAACAAAATATATAGCAATTATATAGGCAAGCAAGATAGTGTTTACAATATACTATAATAGGAATCTTAAACCATACATAAGAATTGATTCAAATGATAGCCAAATAATATCATCATGTATATATACAAAAACATCACACATAAATGTTAGAACATAAAACCATAAAAATAAGAATTGATACCATCACATACAACAGAAGTCATAAAAACATAAATATTAGAACATAAAGCTAAAAAGTTGACAGGTCATAAGTTATCAATACATATAAAAATCATGGGTATCCAAAAAATACAACCATCCATGACTTAACCATTAACATAAGGAAGATTAAGCTAGCTCTAAAGATTAAATCTCCTAGATCCACTAGTGTCAGAAGCTGCATCAGAATCAGAAATATCATGTGGAGCATCGGGACCAAGGCCACAAGGATGACTACGGCCATGTCCGCCTAGACCCCGCGAAGATGAACTGGCATGAGCTGATGTAGCACAAACAGGAGGTCGAGAAGGTCCAACGGCAAATGAAGAAGAAATTTGAGATAGGAGAATGAGTCAAATGGAGTCAAGCTGTCCCATTACTCTTGATAATGAAACCAACCATAGTAGTGACAACATCGCTGGATCCCTTTATCTCATCTCTCAAGGACTCGATCCCAGCCTCCAAAGCATGATGTAGATTGTCACCCTCGGTAGAAAAGATAAAAATCGGAGGAACAAACTCGCTTGACCGAGAAATCCCTAATCCCATCACCTGCCTCTGAAGATCCAAAACTCTCCCAGTCAGTCTTAGAACAAAACCATCAAGCTCCTCAAATCAAATAGATAAAGCTATGAGCATCTAAAACACTGTCGAGATATGAGGAGTCATCGACTGATCAGGTAATGAGTTAGTTTGAGATCTCTACCCCTGAGCAGAACTCGAGATGTCCCTATTGGCCATCTACTGAGATAGATGATCAGCAACCTACTGTGATACACGATCAACAATCTGCTGAGATACAAGATTGACGATCTAGCAAGATATAAGGTTGGCAACCTACTATGATAGAAGTGAAGGAAAACTACTTTTCCTACCACATGATCGATTTGATCTGACCATATCTATAGAAAATATTTCAAAAATTTTTCTATAAAATCTAATCAGATCGGAGAGTTCTCCAATCTAATTTTAATAGTATAATATTAAATTTAAAATTAAGAATTAAATTAGATATAAATTTTATACCTGATTGGATAATCTGATTATCCTATTGATGATCTATAGAAGCTCGGGATTCTGGATTAAGCCATGCACGTGCCTGGCCTCTATCGAAGTCCACTCAGACTGAATCTGGAGGTGATCTCTTTCTAGATCTGATCGCCAAAAATCAGATCTAAATATGATTTTGTAAAGCCTTCGAATCAACTGATGAAGGCAGTGCGCTCGTCTCACAAACGTCGTCTCTTTCCTTAAAATCTTTGCACCAATTTCTATGGACCTTCTCTTGGAACCTTGGCCCAACCTTTGGACGTGGAGAACAAGAAGAGGAGGGGTGTGGAGAAAGGGAGAGGATAGCTGCTTATGAGGGCTTGGGGCGTGGAGCATAAAGCCTTAAGAAAACCTAAGGTGTAGGGTCTCTTAAATAGAGCCTCACGCCACCTCAGTGTTTCAATCAATCAAGCAACCAATTGCTTGATTTGTTTCTAATTTTTTGATAAATTTTCATGCCAACTCACATCAGAATTGCCACTCCAAATTTTCCATATAATGCCATACAAAATAGGTAAGAAGAAGGAAAGGAAGTTTGGTGCGCAATGGACTCTTCCTTCTCTCTTAGAGTTTGATCTTTATCAAACCTCTTAGACTGGTCAAATATGAAATTTGACCAAGTCAAAGCCTATCCACTTTAGGCACATACCTAGAAGGACATGCACCCTCTCCATGCCATACAAAAAGTGGGGGTGCGTGCCCCTAGAAAATCTTTAGGGGGCGTGCACCCCTGATCCCTTCTTTCTTACAACAGGGTCAACCTTTGACCCTGATGTACAACAAAAAAGATAGGTGACTAGAAATGGCAGGTGTTGTCCTAATATCATTTGATGAATTTAGACAATCCTATTCTAATCTGAATAAATTTCAATCAGGATTTCGATTGAGACAAACCAGAAAGACTACAAAAGAAGAATGTTAGGTTCAATCATGTGCTAGCATGATTTTTTTGAACCTAATTAGATCTAATCCAAATCAATTGAACTGACTCAGTCCAATTGATCACAACCAGACTCAAACCCTTATATGTTGATCCAATTAGGTTCAATTTCATATGGTAATGAGATATGTCATAATCTTTATCATTGACATCATCAAAATACCTTTCGAAGGATCAAAACTTTTCTGATTCATACAATTAGATTGATCAATCATCAAGATCATTCTAATTGCTCACAAATCCACCAATGACACCTAGCAGCATATGGTGGCAACCTATCAGAATTGAAAGCAAATCTCTCGATGTAGCTATCTGTGTGAATCGATTCTACTATCATGAGTCTCGATAGGATTAGGGTTTAAGGTAAACTCGTCAAAATCTAACATCCATCATATGAATGAATCATTCAATTTGAGTCTAATGTGAAATTCTAATAGAAAATTCTTTTCTATTACATCACGCTACCATGGCCATAGGCTTAAGAACTCAATCTCATAATCATCATAGGACTACTCCTCCACTATCGAGGTTGATAGATCCCACCTTGGTGCAATCCAGTTCCTACAATGATCAAGCTATAGCCAACATACATCTTAGGATTTTGAATGGCTGAGAGACTGAGTTATGGTACAGTTAAACTATAACATACTCAAGGTGAACTACTGATGCTCTTTAGATCAAAGAATTTGACACACAACTGCCGTATCGAGCCAATCATCGACTAGAAGGTAGACTTTCTTATGACTGCTCGAGATAGTCATGCTCAGTGCCCTCGTTCTCTAACGAGTATCTATACTCTCGCTCTGATGTCTCCACACCATAGACTTAAGATTCATCTACTCTAAGAAAGCGATCATATATCAACCTTTTGGATTGATCACTATCCTCATAATAATCCTACGATCGAGAGCAGTTTATAAATTAATTATAAAAATTTATGTCTTAAATTTTTAACTCTTGAAAATATGAATTATCATTATCATTAACTCAAAGAATATATCACAAACACTTTTAAATACATACTATGATAAAAAATAATTTATTTATTAATTTATAGTCAAAATTATAAAATTATTCTTAGAAGTGTATTATAAGTATCAGATAATTGACTTCTAGGACATACCTCTATCAAACTCCCACTTGACCTAAATCCAATTAGCTATAAATCTAAGTCCCATCTTCTTAAGGTGGGCTTCGATCTTCTGCTGGCCTAAAGGCTTCGTTAGTAGATCTGCTGTGTTGTCCATAGAGTCAACTCTCTTGACCTCGACGTAACTTTTCTTGAGATAATTATGGATGAGGTGGAATCATCACTCGATGTGTTTGAATTTTTGGTGAGACCTAGGCTCCTTAGCCAGAGCTATGATGCCATTATTAACATAGTATAGAGGGACGACATCCGATGGCATCACTCCGAGCTCTGCGGTAAACTTCTTATACCAGAACATCTTCTTTATAGCTTTCGATGCAGTGATATACTCTGCTTCAACGGTGGAATTCGCTATCATGGTCTGCTTAGAACTCTTCCAGCTGATAGCACCATCATTGCCCACAAACAGACTACTAGATGTCAACTTTCGATTATCTATATCAGACATAAAGTCTGAGTCTGTATAACCTTGGACCTGGAGTTCTTTATTATCGAAGACCAAGAATATATCCTTAGTCCTTCTCAAGTACTTAAGGATACACTTCACAAAAGTTCAGTACTCTTCACCTAGATTTGACTGATACCTGCTTGTGACACTCAAAGCATGGGCTATATCAAATCGTGTATACAGCATGGCATCATGAGGCTCCCTATTATAGAAGCATAAGGGATCTTGCTCATGCATTCAATCTCCTTAAGTGTGCTAGAGCACATCTTCTTGGAGTGATGAATACCATGTCTGAAGGGTAACCAATCCTCTTTTGGAGTTTTTCATACTGAACCTCTCCAGCACCTCCTCTATGTACATCTTCTATGAGAGATCCAGCATCCTATTCGGTCTATCCCTATAAATCTTAATTTTTAGAATAAAGGATACCTCTCCTAGGTTTTTCATAGAGAACTCTTTTCATAACCATATTTTGATCATAGTCAATATGAGAATATCATTTTCAATAAGGAGGATATCATCCACGTACAATACGAGAAAGATAATAGTGCTCCCACCGACCTTTCTGAACACACAGGGCTCCTCATTTTTGATGAATCCAAATGATTTGATCACATCATTAAAATGAGCATTTCAGCTTTGAGATGCTTGCTTAAGTCCATAAATGGATCTTTACAGCTTACAAACCTTATGATCAGCATCACTGGATGTGAAACCTAGCGGCTATTCTATATAGATATCTTTCTCAAGATATTCATTTAAGAATATTTTCAGTCCATTTGTCATATTTCATAATCAAAATAGGTTACAACAGCAAGCAGTGTGCAGATGGATTTAAGCATGACTATTAATGAAAAGATATTCTGATAGTTAATGCCTTCGTATTGACTATATCCTTTCACCACTAACCTAGCCTTGAATGTCTCCATATTTTCATTTGCATCTATCTTTCTCTTGTAGATCCATTTACAGCCAATAGGTACTATACCTTCAGATGGATCTACCAAGGTTCAGACTTGGTTCGAACATATTGAGTCAATCTCTGATTTCATTATCTCTAACTATTTCTCGGAGTTGATATCTGATATTGCCTCATCATAGATTTTAGGATCATTACCATGAACTCATTTTTCATGAGAAATATTTTTTCTATATCTTCTGAAATAATGCCTAAGTATCTTTCAGGAGGATAAAAAATCCTATTTGATCTATGAGGTAGAGGAGGTTGTGATTGGACTGGCTCAATCTGATTAGGTTCCATAGATTTCTTAGCTCGTTGCTCTTGGGAGACTTTCTCTTCGAGCCTTATCTATCTTTCGATGCCACCATCTTGGATAAACTATTTTTCAAGAAAGATGGCATATCGACTCATAATCACATTGCGGTCTTCTGAAAGATAGAAATAATATCCTAACAACTCTTTAGAATATCCTATAAAACGAGCTCTAAATGACCTAGACTCTAATTTGTCTTTCTCTTGACATGAGCCAGACAACCCCAAATTCTGAGATAACTTAGACTTGGTTTCTTACCATGCCATATCTCATACGGTGTGGTAGGAATAGTTTTAGAAGAAACTCTATTCAGTAAGTAAATTATGGTCATTAAACTATGTCCCTAAAGAAATCAGAAAGGTCCATAAAGCTCATCATGGATCGGACCATATCTAATAGGATCTGATTTTTCCATTTTGAAATTTCGTTGAGTTGAGACGTTCCAGGTGGAGTCCATTGAGAGACTATGCTATTTTTCTTAAGATGGTTTAAAAATTTCTGACTAAGGTATTTATCTCCTCAATCTGATTGAAGAACCTTAATGAATTTTTCAGTTTGCTTTTCTACTTCATGTCTGAATTTTTTGAACTTTTCAAAGACTTCAGACTTGTATCGCATCAAATACACATATCCATACCAAGATAGATCATCGATAAAGATGATGAAGTAGATATAATTACCTCTGGTCGGCACATCAAATTGGTCTCACACATCATGTGTACCAAGACAAGTAGGTCTGTAGCCCTTTTCTCATGTCCTACAAAAGGAAGCTAGGTCATTTTGCCTTGATGGTATGATTCATAAATCGAATATGACTCAAAAGTCAATGGACTCAATAGCCCAGATTTCTCCAATTTGTTAATCCTGTCTTCCGCTATATGATCTAGCCTAAGGTGCTATAGATACTTATCATTTTGATTATCCCTAGGTCGCTTTAGTCCTACGGCATTCACGTTTTGCTCGACATTTAACATAGATACATCAATATGCAACTAATATAGATCATTAATTAAGAATCTACTTGCAATTTTATTTCTTTCAAAATGAATAGTATAGTGGTCCTTAAGAAAATTAATAACATAACTTTTATGTGCTAAATAAAAAATAGAAATCAAATTTCTACTTGCTATAGGCACAAAATAATAGTCCCTAAGAATCAAATTTAAACCAGATGGTAGTCAAAGATGGTAGGTTCCCATGACCACAATAGCAACTCTTGCTTTATTTTTGATGCGTAGGATCATCTCACCATCCCTCAACCTCCTACTCTCCTCAAGATCCTGCATGGAAGTGCACAAATGAGCACTAGATCCAGAGTCAAGCACCCAACTGGATACAGAAGAAATCATTAAGTTAGATTCAATCATGAGCATACCTCCAGAAGGACCTGTCTCCTTCTTGTTCTTCAGGGTGGCCAGGTATAAAGAGTAGTTCTGCTTCTAATGGCCATTATAGTTACAATGAAAATACTTTTATTTATCAACAGCCTTCTTCTTTGGCTCTTCCTTCTTCTTTCCACTTTCTATCTTTTGCTTCTTCACAGACTTCTTTTTCTTTTCAAATTTTTTTTTTGAAGAAAGTCCATTCCACAACAAGCACTGAGCCCTTTAAATCTTTCATAGAGAGCTTAACAGTAACCAGCATGTTCATAAGTTCAGCCAAGGTATTTTGAAGTTTATACATATGATAGTTCATGATGAACTATCCATACGCATCAGTCAAAGATTGTAGAATTATATCGATCTATAGATCCTTATCCAACTTGACACCGAGCTTCTCAAGCTTCTTTAAGTTCTTAATCATCATTAGATAATGATCTTGAATCAACTACCCATCATGCATCTGAGTCTTAAAAAGTCTCTTAGTGACTTGATATTTGACTGCGGGACTCCATTCATCAAACAACTCTTGTAGGTGAGCCAACATTTGGTGGCTAGTCTATATATCTTCATGTTGGCATTGGAGCTCATCAAACATTGAGTCTAATATGTAATACCTGACTTTGTTATCTTCATCCATTCACTTTTTTAGAGATGCTCTCTATTCAGCGAATGGATGGACTGGTAAAGTGGAAGGATCCTGTTCCAACAAATAAGTCAACTTCTCAAAATCCAAAATAATTTTAAAGTTTTGGAGCCAATCCTTATAATTGAGTTCGATCAATCTATGGGTGTCCAGGATACGGGCTAGTGGATTGGACGTAAATATTTTTCTATAGAGAGTCAAAGTTTCTAGTTAGATTTTATAATTAGACTTAACCAATTTATTTAAAAATTTTATTTTTAAATAAATTAGGCTTTCACTATTTATTCGAATCCTTACACTTTCTTGACAAAGATGTGAAAATCTTCATGATCAAAGATTTCTAGTGGGTGGTGTGGTTCCACTAACTAGTTCACCACCTCACCTAATAGTTATTGATGATGGGTCAATCGATGAGTAGACAACTCTTGTCCAATGATTCTCTAATCATGGTGCACTAATACCTGATCTCTAATTCATAAATCTCACCATGTCTGAAATATTGATCCAATCCTTAGTTAAGTCAGACCCACCACTTGCATGAATTGGATTCTTGATTGGATCTCTCATTCTATCTGAAATATTGAGCCCAACCCATCCTCCAACTTATAGCATCCAATGCCTAATAGACATGGTTGCATCTTTTTGGTGTAATTGAATCACTATATCCAGTCGAGAACAATCAATCTCAGAAAGAATCCGCACATCTACAATGATGGAAAACCTTAGACTTAATATTTTCTTAGGAAGATTTGATTTTGGTCTCTTTAAACTAGACTTGACTTAGTCATAATAATTATGACTAACCTAGTGGCATGGATTGGCTCAAATTGTTAGCCACCTATAATCAAAACTAGATCGACATAAATGGCCAGGTAAGTGAGACCGGTGAAAGAGATATGCCATTAACTCGAAAAGAATACATTCAGAGCGAGTAGTTTCCAATTAAAAATTAGTCGATCGTATCTGCCAGACTTACCTTAGACACCAAATTATTGAATCAAAATCAATCAGGTTAGCTTACAATCCAAGCTCGAACCATGGAGCCAAATCAAGTCTTGACTTGATCGAGTTACATCTCAATGTGATTCAATCTTAATCCAAACTTAATCTTATTAAGCTGATCAAATCTAAGCTTTCTTTGATTCCACCTAACTAACTGTTGATTCAGTTTGATCAACCGCTAGATCTAATTGAGCTATCCAAGCCTGAATCCAAATTTATGAAAGTATCTTAGATCTTAAAATTTATAATTTTAGATCTAATTAATTTTATAATCTTAATTCTTAATTAAGTTTGGGTTCATAACCAAAAACATGCAAAATTCCTAGGATTTTAGGATATAGGATTTTGCAGAAAAGTAAATTTTCAGTTTCTGATTAAGGATGAATGCGTAGCACCCCTACACACCATAAGAGCACCCCATCGAATAGGAGAGGGCCTTTAAACCCTATTTTGCTCTTATAACTGGACGGCTAAAGAGAATGCCTTAATCAAAAATAATTACTATACTACAAAATAATAAATCTACAACATATTTCTCATATAAAGTCATAGATCTAAACATGCACGTTCTGTATATATCTCATGTATCATTCAATAAATCTTAAATGTATGCTTTCAGATCTGATACATTACATATAATATCTAAAAAATAAATTTTATATTGATCATATCAAAATAAAATCTATTCTAGATAAATCATAGAACTATTCTACAACTAGTCTAGGCATGCTTCATTCATATCTCATATAAAAATTAGAAATTTTATTTTTTATTTTTAGATCTAATTATAATATTTATAACATCATAAAATAAAAGCATAAAGATCTAAAAAAATTTTAATCATATCAAAAAAAAAATAGCACTAGACTACATAGAATAATTCTAAATCTAGTCTAGATATGCATCTCATGCAAGATTGATATGAATATAAACTTTTTTAATCTTTTTGATTTCAGATCTTATCACATCTGATGTGACATCTAAAATTTTTAATATCAGATCATAGATCATAATAAAAATTAGATCTAAAATAGATCTGAAGAATTGTTAATGTAGCTCTGATACCAGTTAAAGAAAAAATTGCTTTTTCCTACCACAGGATCAGTTTGATCTGACCAGATCTGTAGAAAATATTTCAAAAATTTTTCTATAAAATCTAATTAGATTAGAGAATTTTCTAATCTAATTTTAATAATCTAATATTAAATTTAAAATTAAAAATTAAATCAGATATAAATTTTGTATCTGATTGGGTAATCTGATTATCTTATCGATGATCTACGGAAGCTCGGGGTTCTGAATTAAGCCATGCACGTGCCTGACCTCTATCAGAGTTCACTCAGGCTAGATCTAGAGATGCTCTCTTTCTAGATTTGATTGCCAAAAATTAGATCTAAATCTAATTTTGTAAAGCCTTTGAATCAACTATGAAGGCAGTGCGTTCGTCTGACGAACGTCATCTCTTTTCTTGAAACCTTTGCACCAATTTCTATAGACCTTGTCTTGGAACCTTGGCCCAACCTTTGGGCATAGAGAAGAAGAAGAGGAGGGGTGTGGAGAAAGGAAGAGGATGGCTGCCTATGGGGGCTTGGGGCATAGAGCATAAAGTCTTAAGAAACCCTAGGGCACGGGGTCTCTTAAATAGAGCCCTATGCCACGTCAGTATTCCAATCAATCAAGCAAGCAATTGCTTGATTTATTTCTGATTTCTTGACAAATTTTCATACCAATTCACATCAAAATTGCCACCCCAAATATTTCATATAATGTCATACAAAATAGGTTGGGAGAAGGAAAGAAAGTTTGGTGCGCAATGGACTCTTCCTTCTCTCTTAGAGTTTGATCTTTATCAAACCACTTTGACTGGTCAAATATGAAATTTGATCAAGTCAAAGTCTATCCACTTTGTGTGCATGCCTAGGAAGACGTGCATCCTCTCCATGTCATACCAAATAGTGGGGGTGCATGCTCCTATAAAATCTCCAGGGGGCGTGCACCCCTAATCCCTTCTTTCTTACAATAGGGTCAACCTTTGACCTTGGTGTGCAATAGAAAAGGTAGGTGACCAAAAATGGCAGGTGACCAAAAATGGCAAGTATTGTTCTAAAATTATCTGATTAATTTAGACAACCTTTTTCTGACCTAGATAAATTTCAGTCCGGATTTTGGTTGAGATGAACCAGAAAGACTATAAAAGAAGAATGTTAGGTTCAATCATGTGCTAGCATGATTTTCTTGAACATAATTGGATCTAATCCAAATCAATTAAACTGACTCAATCTAATTGATCACAACCAAACTCAAATCCTTGCATATGTAATCCAGTTAGGTTTAATTCCATATGGTAATGAGATATATCATGATCTCTATCATTGACATTATCAAAATATTTTTCGATGGATCAGAACTTTTCTGATTCATACAATTAGAATGATTGATTATCAAAATCATTCTAATTGCTCCCAAAATCCATCAGTAACACCTAGAAGCATATGGTGGCAATCCATCATAATTGAAACCAAACCTCTCAGTGTAGCTATTTGTGTGAATCAATTCTACTATCATGAGTTCCGACAGGATTAGGGTTTATGGTAAACTCATCAAAAACTAACATTCGTCATATGAATAAATCATTCAATTTGAGTTCGATGTGAAACCCTAATAGAAAACTCTTTTCTATTATATCACACTGCCATGGCCATGGGCTTAAGGACTCAATCTTATGATCATCATAGGACTACTCCACTACCGAGGTTGATAGATCCCATCTTGGTGCAATCTAGTTCCTATAATGAACATGCTATAGCCAACATACACCTCAGGATTCTGAATGGCTAGGAGATTGAGTTATGGTGCAGTCAAACTATAACACACTCAAGGTGAACTGTCGATGCTCCTCAGATTAAAGAACCTGACATGCAACTACAGTATCGAGCCAGTCATCGACAAGAAGGTAAACTTTCTTATGACTGCTCAAGGTGGTCACGTTCAGTGCTCTCATTCTCTAATGAGTATCTGTACTCTCGCTTTGGTGTCTCCACATCATAGACTCAAGAATCATCTACTCTAAGAAAGCGATCATACACCAATCTTTCAGATCGATAACCATCCTCATGACGATCATACAGTCGGAAGCAGTTTATGAGTTAATTATGAAAATTCGTCTTAAATTTTTAACTCTTGAAAATATGAATTGTCATTACCATTAACTCAAAGGATGTATCACAAATACTTTTAAATATACACTATGATAGAAAATAATTTATTTATTAATTTATAATCAAAATTATAAAATTATCCTTAGAAGTGTATTATAAGTGTCAGCCAATTGGCTTCTAGGGCACACATCCAACAAGAAGGTCAGCAATCGTCCTGAGCTGATTATCTCCAAATTTGATGGTTGTATCTCTACTCCCAGATGGTGGTACAGGTGCATCCCTCCTTATAAACTCTGAGGGACCAGCCTCATGATCAGACAAAAATTGAATATCAGGAGACACTCTGTGATCACAAGGAGGTGAAGATGGTCTCTCCTCCTCTGCTCTATCCTCCTCCTCTTCAGCTACTCTACCATCTCTGATCCATCGATCACCAACTCAGATATAACCCATACGATGCGAGGAATTTACATTGTAGGTGTTAGTATGGGGTAAGTGGGTGGCAGCCTCTCCCTCAAAATCTACTCCAAAGCTTCTGAAA
This sequence comes from Cocos nucifera, assembly GCA_006176705.1. Taxonomy (NCBI): domain Eukaryota; kingdom Viridiplantae; phylum Streptophyta; class Magnoliopsida; order Arecales; family Arecaceae; genus Cocos; species Cocos nucifera. The sequence continues at coordinate 235,941 of QRFJ01000272.1, read as the reverse complement.
ATCCTAGTAAGTGTCATTTCATAAGATAAAGGTACTTTTAATCTAGTCACTGTCTCTTGCATGGCATCAATCATCAGTGCTGGCAAGTTCAGAGAGATTTCATACATAATATGATACATGATGCATAGATCCCTACCAGATACAAAATCAAATATACCAGCCCTAGAAAAAATAATGGTGCAAACAATATGATGGAGAACCCTCATTTCCACACTGAGATCTCTACTAGCATCCAATTTCTCTATTTTACTGACATTATCTTTTTCCAAAATAGATCTCAGCCCTTCTTCTTTGTTCAGTAATCTATCAAAGGTAGACCCTTTACATGGCAGATGAATGAGAAAGCCTAACTGCTAATCATCAAACTCCACTTCAACTTTTTTAACTAGGGACCTCACTTTTTCATCAAAAAATATGAAGTTCTGATAAAACTCTCAAACTAAATCAATGAAAATTATTTCTTTCAAAGTGCATAATGAACCCCAATCCAAAGATTTTATCTTTTCACCAAATGAAAACACATCTTTCTCTAGAAAATAAAAATTAATATTTCTTCCTAGAGCAATCTTTCTACCGAAAAGGGATTTCTTGTTGGGAGTTATCGGAGAAGTAGAAGGTGTTGGAATAGGTGCCGAGTCTGGAGCAGAAGCAGTCTTCTTCTTCTTCCTCTATTCTTCTTCAGGACCACGAGTGGACTTCCGATGCTGAGGAAGCTTCATCCATGGAGCCATTTGTCGAGCAGTAGGATAGTGGTGGAATGAGGGAAGAAAGATCAAGGATGTGAACGGTTTGTCGGAGAGAGTGAATTTTTCTAAGAGAAACTATGGTTCGATTGAAGATTAGGGCTTGCGGTAGGTTTAGAGATAGAGAAAAAATAGTAAGAATAGGAGAGGGAAGGGATAGAGAACAGTCGAGAGAATGTTTCGAAAGAGGTTGGATGCGGTTGGAAGGAGGTTACGGAGAGATTTTGGCGAGGAGTTCGGCGGGAGAGGAGACAAATGCTTAAGTGAGAGAAGAGAAGGGGGCTATCTGTGGGAAATGGGGAGATGAATAGGTCTTCTTTCCCTTAAGCTCATAGACAAAATAAAATCAAAAGATAGAAAAGCCCCAAGGGCCATCCCTTAGATCGTCCCTTTTTGAATGGGGCGACCTAGGGGGCGTCCCATTCAACTAAAAAATCTGATTTAGCTTCTTTTTGAACAAATTAATGATTAAGAGTTAGAATCAAAGGATTTTTGTCAAAGGAGAAGAGTAGATTGTGTCTCAAAGGATCATTAATAGGATGATTTTGAGAAGGATCACTAGAGATCTCTAAGATAGTGGATCCAAAACACCTAACTCCCTTCTAATTTCATAAAATTTATCTACATTCAAAGATTTTATAAAAATGTTCGTTAATTATTTTTCAGAGCAAATAAAGTCAATCAATACATTATTATTTTGCACATGCTCTCTTATGAAATGATGTCTAATTTCTATATGTTTTGACCTAAAATATTGGATTGGATTTTTAGTTAAGTTGATGGCGCTAATGTTATCATATCTTATGGGAATATTCTTATGTTTTACTTTCAAATCTTTGAGTTATTGCTTAATCTATAAGATTTGAGTACAATAACTTCTGGCTGTAATGTATTCGATCTTGGCTGTAGACAATGCTACCAAATTTTATTTCTTGCTAAACCAAGAGATTAAGTTTACACCAAAAAATTGACATATTTTATTAGTACTTTTTCTATCTAATTATATCCTACAAAGTCTGCATCTGAGTATCCTAGCAAATTTATGGATGATTGTTTGGAAAACCATAAGCCTAAAATTTGAGTTTCATTTAAATATTTCAAGATTTTTTTAACAGCATTTAAGTAAGATTCTTTAGGATTGGATTGAAATCTTGCACACATACAAACACTGAACATGATACCAGTCTTACTAGTAGTAAGATATAATAAAGATCCTATCATGCTTCTATAAAGCTTTAAATCAACACTCTTATCATTTTCATCATTGTCAAGCTTACATGAAGGACTCATAGGTGTGCCAATGCATTTAGAGATCTTCATTCCAAATCTTTTTAATAGTTTCTTTGTATACTTGCTTTGGCTTATGAAGATCCCATCTTTAGACTGCTTAATTTAGAGTTCGAGGAAGAAAGTGAGCTCTCCCATCATGCTCATCTCGAACTTCTCCTGTATGAGCTTGGCAAAGTCTTGGCATAAAGTTTTATTAGTGGATCCAAAGATGATAACATCAACATATAATTGTATCACAAGAATATCATCAACCTTTCTTTTTATAAAAAGTATTGTATCTACTTTTCCTCTGGAGAAATCATTTCTAACAAGAATTTACTTAATCTTTCATACCAAACTCTAGGAGCTTGTTTTAAATCATATAAAGCTTTATATAATTTGAAAACATGATTTTAAAAAGCATGATTTTTAAAACTAGGGGGCTATTCTACATAAACTTCTTCCATAATAAAACCATTTAGAAAAGCACTTTATACATCCATTTGAAATAATTTGAAGTTCATAAAACATACAAAAGCAAGTAAGAGTCTTATAGCTTCTAATCTAGCAACGGATGCAAAGATCTCATCAAAATTAATTCTTTCTTATTGGTTATACCTTTTAGCTACTAATCTTGCTTTGTTTCTTATGATATTTTTATTTTCATCTAATTTATTTCTAAACATCCATTTTGTTTTAATTATAGGATGATCTTTTAGTCTTTCAACTAGAGTCCATCCATTATTTCTTTCAAATTGATTAAGTTCTTCTTACATTGCATTTATCCAATTATGATCTTTTTTGGCTTCATCAATAATTTTTGGTTCAAAATGAGAGACAAAAGTAAAATAATTATTCACATCTCTTAGTGAGGATCGAGTTCTTATCTGATGTGTAGGATCACCAATGATGAATTCTTTGGGATGATTGTGAACATACCTTCATTCTTTTGGAAGGTTATTTGAACCTTTGGATTGTTCTTGTTGATCTTGTTGTTCTTCGTCTTCATCCTTCTTTTTATCTTCAAGTATCTTATCATTTTGGACTGATGACTCCTTTATAGTGAGCTCATTCATACCTTCAATAATTTGACTTGCATCATCAATACTCTCTCTCTTTCTTGTTAGAAGATCATTAGCTTCATCAAAGACAACATGTATTAATTCTTCTATAACTAAAGTTCTTTTATTGAAAACTCTAAAGGTTTTACTAGAGATAGAAAAACCAAGAAAAATTGCTTCATCTAATTTAGTATCAAACTTAACCACTTATCTTTATCATTATTTAAAATAAAACATCAACAATCAAAGATATGGAAATAAGCAATGTTAGGTTTCCTTTCTTTCCAAAGATTATAAGGTGTTTTCTTTAAAAGATGTCTAATTAGAGCATGATTTAAAATGTAACATGCCATATTTATTACCTCCATCTAAAAATATTTTAGAAGATGGCTTTCATATAGTATGGTACGAGCTATTTCTTTCAGTATTCTATTCTGTTTCTCTACTATCCCATTTTGTTGGAATATTTTAGGTGCAGAAAAGTTATGATCAATATCTTTTTTATCGTAAAATTTTTTAAAATCATGATTTTCAAACTCGGTGCCATGATCACTACGAATTTTAAGAATTTGAAGATCTTTTTTATTTAAAACTTTTCAATAAAACTTGATAAAAATTGAAAATAATTCATCCTTAGATGCTAAAAATAAAACCCATGTAAATCGAGAAAAATCATCAATAATCATAAATCCATATCTTTTTTCACTTAAGCTTGTAGTTCTAGTGGATCCAAATAAATCTATATGTAATAATTCCAATGGTCTAAAAATTGAAATAATGTTTTTACTTTTGAATGAAACTCTAGTTTGTTTTCCTAATTAACATGTATCACATATTTTATTTTTTTCAAAATTTAGTTTGGATAGTCCAACAACTAAATCCTTTTTGATGAGTTTAGAAAGAGAGTGCATACTTATATGTGTGAGTCTACGGTGCCATAGCCAACTAGTTTCACTAATCTTTGCATTCATTGCTACTAGGCATTGCATATTTTGCAAAGATAAATCATTCAAGTCTACCATGTAAATATTTTCATGTCTATATACAATGAAACTCATGTTTTATTAGTGGAACTAGTTACAATACACAAACTAGATTCAAAAGTAATTTTAAAACCCTTATCACATAATTGACTAATATTTAAAAGATTATGCTTGAGATCATCTACTAGCAAAATATTTTTAATAAAAATGGAGGGAGTGATACCAATGTTACCTACTCCAATGATCTTTTCTTTGCCATTATCTCCAAAGGTGACCATCCCTCCATCTTTTACTTCAAGAATGATGAATTGAGATTCATCACCGATCATATATCTTGAACATCCACTATCAAGATACCAACTTCTTTTTGATCTTTGGGATGCAAGACATACCTACAAGAAAATCATATTTTAACTTTAGGTATCCAAGCTTTCTTAGATCCTCCTTGGTTAGTCATAATGATTCCTTTAGGAACCCACACTATTTTTACATGAGAGCTGCCAAATTTGTTAGAGTAGCATGCAAAAGATTTATGACCTAATTTACCACAGTTGAAATATGAAATAGTATTTTGAGAAGAGTTTGTTAGATATATGTGCCCTAGAAGCCAGAATTGGCTGACACTTGTAATACACTTCTAGGGGCAAAATTGTAATTTTGACTATAATCAATAAAATGGGTTATTTTCTATCACACCTGTGTATTTAGTGTCTGTGATACATCCTTTGAGTTAATGGTAATGATAATTCATATTTTCAAGAGTTGAAAATTTAAGACATGAATAATCATTATTAACTCATAAACAGCTCCCGACCATAGGATCATCACGAGGATGGTGATTGATCCGGAAGGTTGGTGTACGATCGCTTCTCTTTAGTAGATGAGTCTTGAGTCTACGGTGTGGAGACACCGGAGCGAGAGTACAGGTACTCATTAGAGAACGAGGGCACTGAGCGTGACCACCTCGAGTAGTCATTAGGAAGTCTACCTTCTCGTCAATGACTGACTCGATGCTGCAGTAGTGTGTCTGGTTCTTTGACCTGAGATGCATCGGCAGTTCACCTTGAGGGTGTTATAGTTTGACTACACCATTACTCGGTCTCCTAGCCATATGGAACCCTGAGGTGTATGTTGGCTATAGCATGTTCATTGTAGGAACTGGATTGCATCAAGATGGGATCTATCTACCTCGGTGGTAGAGGAGCAGCCCTATGATAATCATGAGAATCAAGTCCTGAAGCCCATGGCCATGGCAGAGTGAAATAATAGAAAGAGTTTCTATTTAGGTTTTCACATTGGACTCGAATCGAATGATTATATCATATGACAGAGACTAGGGTTTGACGAGTTTACCTTAACCCTAATCTGATCGGGGCTCAAGATAGAAGAACTTAATCACATAGGTAGCTGCACCAAGAGGTTCGCATTCAGCTCTGATGGGTTGCCACCATATACTGCTAGGTGTCACTGGTGGATTTTGGGAGCAATTAGAATGATTTAGATGATCGATCATTCTAGCTGTTCGAATCAGAAGAGTTCTGATCCATCGAAAGGAGTTTCGATGATGTCTATGATAGAGATCATGACATATCCCATTACCATACAGAACTGAACCTAACTGGGTCACACAAACAAGGGTTTGAATCTGGTGATCATCAATTGAACTGATCTAGTTCAATTGATCTGAATGAGATTCAATTAGGTTCAAGGAAATCGTGCTAGCACTCGATTGAACCTAACGTTCTTCTTTTACTATCACAAATAAGTTGTCCTGACTGAGCCAAAGGAGTTTGTGCTCAATCAGAGGCCTTCATATGGTCTGACTGGAGGTTGTCCAAGTCAGAAAGGTTGTCTTATTTTATAAGACATTACCTGCCATTTTTGTTCTTTTGACTTTGGTCAAAAGTTGACCTTTGACTGGTCAAATGTTGACCATAGACACTTTGACTTTTGTCCACGTGTCACGCACCTATTGGAGAACTGGTCGGGGCCTGTCCCCCTACCAGAACCTGGCAAGGAGGAGGGCGCACGCCACCCTAGGCGTGCGCCCAAGTTGGAGGCGCCTTGGAGTCCTTGTTGGACAAGGACTCCACCTCCCTTTTGGATTCCAATCAGAGTTCTACTAAGAATCCAGTTTGACTGGTCTTAGGCACCCTCTAAGGAGGAATCCAGGGGTCTCTATTCCAACCAATCAGATTTAGATCTGATTTCACAAAGGGTTGTGATTGGTTGGGAGGAAGAGGAGTTGGATCACGCTTAGTCTATAAATAAGACCCTGCGCCCAACTCAGATTTTAAAAATGCAATTAGAGAGAGATTTCCCATGCCCCAAGGCTGCCTCTCCCCTCTTCCTCCATGCCTAAACTTCTCCTCCTTGTCCTCTCCACGTCCAAAAGAGTTTTGGACTTAGGTTGGTGCGATTCCAGATCAAAAGAAAGGTGATCAAAAGAAGAAGGCTGCACTGCTGCAAAGGACGACTGCTGATCTTCAAAAGGAGTTTTGAAGATCCTCCAGATCAGATCCAGATCTGATTTTTGGAAGCGTGATAGAGAAAAAGAGGATCTCCAGATCCAATCCGAGTGGATACCGGTAGAGGCCAGGCGCTTGCGTGGCTAGATCCAGAATCTTCCGCTGCAATCAGGATCATCTACAGGGTAATAGGATTACCCAAATCAGGTAAATTAAATTTGATTTAATTTAATTTATTTTATTTTATTTATTAAAATAATAAGAATCAGATCTGAAACATATCAAGATCTGATTGGGATCAAGAGAAAAAATTTTGAAATATATCTCTTGATCTGATCAGATCTGGACGAACCTGGACCGAAAAATCAGGATTTCCCTTCAGAGTTCACAAATATATTCTTCAAAAATTTTTATTTCTTTAGTGGGTTATAACCAAGACCAGCTTTGTTATAAACAATCCTTTGATTTTCTAGAAGTATATTTAATTTACTTGAACTTAAGGTAAATTTATCTACTCTAGGTTTCATCTTATTTACTTTAGTTTTTAGATTCTGATTTTCTTGAATTAAAGTTTTGTTTTCAGCTGAAATTTCTTTCTTTATTTTAGTAAACATTGATTTTGCTTTTTCAGCTCTTTGTTCCTTAACCCTAACTTCTTTAGATCATCTAATAAATCATTAAAAGCCTCATGCAATTTATCAATTATAAAGTTATTTGAAAGTTCAGACGTTATCTCATTTTCGTGTGCCATGAGACAAAGGTTGGCTTCTTTGTGAGCGTCATCATCGAAGCTTGATTCATCACTGTCGCTCCAAGTTGCCATCATAGCCTTCTTTTTAAATTTCTTAGAGGTCATCTTAAGTTAAGGACAATCAGATTTGAAGTGTCCCAGCTTTTTGCATTCATAACATATAAGGGCCTACTCTTTCCTTTCTCGTTGCTTGGCTCCCCCTTAGCTATTGACCTTCTTCTTAATCCTTGCCTCCTTTTCTTCATGAATCTCTTAAATTTTTGGTTGATGAGAGCAAGCTCCTCATTTCATCTTCATTATTTGATTGGTCTGAGTCTTCCTCTTCTTGAGCAATGGACTTGAGAGCAATAGTCTTCTTTTTGGTTTCTTCTTCACTGTGTTGCTTTTTGGTGAGTTTATGTGTCATAAGTGATCCAAGAAGCTCCTCTAATGATAGGGTGTTAAGATCCTTGGCCTCTTGAATCACTGTGACTTTAGCTTTCTAAGTTCTTGGTAGAGACCTAAGTACCTTTTTCACAAGATCACTGTTAGTATAGGACTTATCAAGGCTTTTAAGCCCATTAATGATACCAGTGAAACGAGTAAACATTTAGGTAATAGACTCATCAGGTTCCATTTTGAAGAGTTCATATTTATGGACAAGCATATTGATTTTAGACTCTTTTACCTGATTTGTATCTTTATGAGTTACTTCTAATCTATCCCATATCTCTTTAGCAGAATTACATATGAAAATTCTATTGAATTCATTTGCATCTAGGGCATAGTATAAAATATTCATAACTTTTGCATTAAGTTATGCCATCTTTTTGTCAACCTCATCCCACTCATTTTTAGATTTGAAAATATCTTTTCCATCAATTTTTTTTGTTGGTAAGTGAAGTCCATTCACTATGACTCTCCACATGTCATAGTCAAAAGCTTGAATAAATATCTTTGTCTGAGCTTTCCAATAAGTATAATTCAATCCATTGAAAAGTGGAGGTCAGTTTATGGATTGCCCCTCGATAAGTGAAGTACTAACTTAAGTTGCCATAGATCTTTAGCTCTTGATGGTGAAATCAAGAAAGGACTAAAGCATCAAGCTCTGATACTACTTATTACATAGCTTTTGAAATTAAACTAAAAAATAGAATTACAAGATATGCTTTTGAAATTTTAAGTGAAATGAGGTGAGTTAAGTAAGATGCAAGAGCTTAATTTAAATGAAAAGAAGTAAACACAATAGAGCAAGTAAGGAGGAAGAAGAGAGAACAACTCAAACAAGATGATTTATAGTGGTTTAGTGTCAATCTTGCATCTACATCCACTCCCCAAATTTTTACTTGAAAATTTCAATCCACTAACGTATTCAATCGAATACAACATTGGATGCTCCGACCCTAGCTATCCCAAGCTAGAAAAATTTATTTTTCGGGATACAAGCCAACCCAATACAATTTGATTCAAGGTTCGGATCAATCTTCCCAAGATTTGAAAATCTTCAAAAGATTGAGCCCCAAAATAGTAAAATAGAGTGAAAGAAGATGTACAAGTTCAGCACACTTAGCTCCTTAATGAGCATAATAAAGCTTTAAAAATCTTTACACAAATTAGAGAAAGCTTTTAAGAACCCTCTCAAAAAGATTGAAGATTTGAATGCACGTTGGAGAAGTGGTTGAGCTTGAAATCAATGCTTCTCTTACCTGAGGTTGAGTTTTCTTTGAAATGAATATTCACTTAATTTTTTTGATAATTTTCTTCCTTTTTGAATGCTTTTAAACCCTCATTCAATGCTAGGAGATGAACAGTAGCCATTTGTAGCCATTGTAGATCATTTAAAAAATATTTAATGCATCAAATGGAGAAAAAAATAGCCATTACAAGAATTTTCATCATAGGGGACGTCCCTTAGGTTGTCCTTTTCATAACAAGTGAGAAAAATAGCATTCTGTATATCTATGCAGTTCCTTCAGGGGGCATCCCATGGGTCGCCCCTTTTACAACAGGCGATAAAATCTACGTTCTATATCTTATGCATAAAATCTGTAGGAGGCATCCTGTAGGTCACTCCTTTTTCCATGGGGCATCTCAGAGGTCGCCCCTTTTAGCGTGCCAGTGCCAAAATAGCGTGTTGGTCCTACGTGCCATTACGCCAATGAAAAAGGGTCAACCTAGGGATCATCCTCTTTTATTCAAAATGCCATATCTACATTTTTAAGCTTCTAAACAATTTGAGACCACCTTCAAATGAATCAACATCATCTTGGGAGTTGTTGAGGTTTTCGAAAAAATTTAATTTTTGCTCCAATTTAAGTAAATTTTAAATTGACCATTTTTTTAATCATGTTTTTGTAATATAAAAATTTTTGAAAATCCTAAAATAACTTTTAAAAAATAAAAATTATTAGTAATCCTCTCAATTATTTTGTGCTCATCAAAATCATTCTTAGGGGCAACAAGATGGATTCTTTACGACAGAATCTTTCCATTATAAATAATTAGTTATTTGCAATGCAAATTTTTTTCTATCATAAATAATTGATCATTTTGATGAAAAATTTTTGTTGCCAATAATCCATCATAAATAGTTCGACCAAAATTTTAAATTTAAAAAAAATATGGACTATTTTAAAAATAATAAAAGAGGAAAAATGAATTGTGCATGATCGATGTGATGTGGTTGAGGGGTGCGAGCACATCCACTATTAGCTTGCCTGCAAGCAAATTAATATTTTTTTCTAATTTTTTAAGAATTATTATTCTTTTTTAAAAAAATTATTTTTCTCTAAATATTATGTAATTTTAAAATTTAAATCTCATCTTCATCATTTATTATTTAAGTAATTATTGTGCAAGCACCGTCACAAAATATCATCTCGATCTGATAGTTCTAGCTATGTAGATTGATAAATAAGATTTCGATGGTCATGAACGATCGCATGATGATCTAATAGATAAAAATCATCGATGGATCCAAAAATTTACAATGATGATCTCTGTGATATTTATAGTATACTATCAAAATTTTACTTCAATCAGATATAATTATTATAATCAATTTAGCACAAGATGATTTAAATCATTAAATGAAAAATAAGTGATTAAAATGCTAATTGGCATATGATTATAAGATCATTTTTTTAGATAAATGATCTTTGCTAATAGTTTGATCATTTCTATAGTGGTGATCGTAGAAAGCAAACCATGTGTATGTAAACTATCTAAAACTATATGTCTCTTGATACATATTCTTAAAGTCCTTAAGCAATTATACTTATGCTTTTATAAAATATACTTAACAAAAATGATTTATATATACGGAGTTTAGGTTTTATAATCATCATCGTACATATGATTAAAATAGTAGCAAAGATTATTTATCTAAAAAATTATCTTATAATCAGACATCGTTTGGCCTTTTGATCGATTTTTTTTATTTAACGATCCAAATCATCCCATGCTAAATTGACTATGATAATTATATCTAATTGAAGTAAAATTTTGATAATATATTATAAATATCACAAAGATTATCATTGTAAATTTTCAGATCAATCGATGGTTTTTATCTATCAAATCACCATACGATTGTTCGTGACCATTGAAATCAAATTTTATCGATCTGCATAGCTAGAGCTATCAGATCATGATATTTTGTGATGATGCTTGCATAATAATTACTTAAATAATAAATGATGAAGATGAGCTTTAAATTTTAAAATTATATAATATTAAAAAAATAATTTTTTTTAAAAAATACTAATTCTTTAAAAATTAAAAAAAATATTAATTTGCTTGCATGCTAGCTAACAGTGGACGCGCTCGCACTCCTCAATCCCATTGCATTAGCCATGTATGGTGCATTTTTGCTCTTTTTTTATTTTTAAAATAGTCCATATTTTCTTTCTTTTAATTTAAAATTTTGATCAAACTATTTATGATGAAAATTTTTTATTTCAAATAATTTATTATTTATAATGAAAATCATATTTTCATCATAAATAATTAATTATTTATGATAAAATTTTTTTATTATAAATAATCTAACATTTTAATTTTTTAAATGATTTATTAATGATAGATTATTAGTGATGAAAATTTTTTATCATAAATAATCTATTATTTATAATGAAAATAAGATTTTCATCATAAATAATTGATTATTTATAATAAAAACTTTCTATCATAAATAATCTATCTTTTTAATTTTTTAAAAAATAATTTATTCATGATAGATTATTAGCGATAAAATTTTTTATCATAAATAATCCATTATTTATGACATAAATCTTATTTTCATCATAAATAATAAATTATTTATGATGCAAACTTTTCATCATAAATAATTGATCTTTTTTAATTTTTTAAATGAGTTATTTATGATTGATTATTGATGATGGAATATTTCCATCATAAATAATGTATTATTTATGATGCAAAATTTATTTTCATTGTAAATAATCAATTATTTGTAATCAAAACTTTTCATCATAGATAATTAATCTTTTTTAATTTTTTAAATGAGTTATTTATGATTGATTATTGGTGATAGAATATTTTCATCATAAATAATATATTAATTATGATGTAAAATTTATTTTTATCATAAATAATCAATTATTTATGATAAAAAAAATTTCATCATAAATAAAAATTATTAGCCATAAAAATTTTTTTCATCACTAATACCTGTATTTGCAACAAAATTTATTTTGTCACAAATAAGTCCATCGCAAAAGATGGACTTTCTTGTAGTGAAATTTATTATTTTGAGTAAAAATTACTTCAATACAAATAATTCATAAGAATTATGCGATGCGTACCAAAAATTTAATATTAAATTTAAATTTTTAAATAAATTTTAAAATTTAGTTTATAAATTTATTTCTTGAAGTATGAATATATTTTTAATTTAATTTAACTTCAATCAGTTATCAAAAATAATTATGCAAATCAAAATATGAAACCAACATATTAATGATATTACTTTAAGCAATTTTTAATTATTGAATAGCAATTTATTTATCAAAAACTATTTTAAATCAATACCATTTGAAATCAAGTAAATCAAACTAAATAAACATATGAAAGCACAAATTAAGAAGACTATAAAGTATTTGATGAAAAGTTTAAAATCAACAAGGCTTAAAATAAGATAATTGATTAAAAATTTTAGATCAAAAGTTCATTAATATTTTCAATCAAATTAAATTAGAAAATATCTCTCCTCCTATTTTTTATAAAATAAGTATATATTGAATCAATTAAATAAGCATATAAATCAAACAAATAACATCATCAGACATGCTCAATTTTTTTAAAAAATGATTAGGTCAATAGTTCAAAGAGTTTCAATTCAAGAAAATTTGATCAATTTATATAAAAATTAATATGCAAACAAGTTAGAAATCAAAGATAATATTCAAATTAAATTTTAAATTCAAAAATTTGATAAATTGGAGTAAGATAATTAAGAATATCAAGAGAAGAAAATATAGATATAGGTTCTATATTTTTTTGTTTCAACTAAGAAAGTTTTAAATCCTTAAGATAAAACTAAGATGCAATGCAACATCAAGCACTTGAGTTTTATGAATGATGTTTTATCTTCAAGTACTTAGATCATGTAAAATTTTAAAAAATTTTAATATTTAAGCATCTTGTGAGGGAATGCCAAAAATCAATTTCATTTTCACATTTTACAATCAAAAGGATTTATACATAATTAATTTTTTTTTTTTAATTTAAGTTTTTCAATAGCAAAATTGATATAGGAAAGCTTAAATATTATGTTGAATTTTAAAATAATTTTAATTCATATCATAACATGATACTTAGAGAGGAGCATATTGTCCTCTTAAAATCAAAGTATTCAAATCATCAAAATTAATCAATCATGCTAATTTTACTAATATATGAAAAGAATTTCAAGCAAACAAACTTAATATGAAATCATATTAAAGTCAATAGATTCAATCAAAATTAACTTTAACAATTATTGATGGTATGATGTGAGAAAAATATAGATTATACCATGCATCATTATCTATCCATTTTTATTTTCAAGGCATCTATAAAAATTTTCTTCCTTTTATTTTATTTGGATCCTTGGTGCACCTGCGTTTGCACCCAAGCCATCTTGGGTCCATAGGAGTTAGTATTCAAGATTACTTTTAAAATTTAAATTTATTTAATAAATATTTAACCATTTTTTAAATATTATATTTAAAAATTTTATGGCTAATTTTATTATATTTAAAGCATTTAATTAAATGATTTTCAATTGAAGCTTTGTTGAGCATATTTTTGTCAAACTTTTATTTTCTTATTGAATCATAACCAATTCTTGATTTGTCAAAAATAGCTCTTTGACTATTTAAAATGGCTTAAAGCTTTTGAGATTTAATTATAAATATTTCAATCATAGATTTCAAGCTTTCAATCTTTTTTTTAATTTAATAATTTTTTCCAAAAGAGATTTTTTAGATTTACTTTTTTTAGTAAAAAATATTAATATATTAAGTTCTTCTTTTAACTTACACTACTACAAAAAAGAGCTATTGCAAGAGTTCGTAACCGCTGCCATAGCCTAAAAAATTATTGCCATAGGCTATGGCAGCGGTTATTTAACCACTGCTATTGAAGCCATCGTCGTAGCTCTATGGCAGCGGTTATTGCAGCGGTTGTCTGAATCGCTACCATAGATAGCCTATTACAGTGGTTTATAAATCACTGCAATAGATCAATCTATAACAATGATTATGTAATCGCTGTATAACCGCTGCCATAGGTTATCTATGGCAGCGGTTACATAACCGCTGCCACAGGTAATCTATAGCAGCAATTTCTTAACCACTGCCATAGATCTAATGCAGTGGTTGGCACCGTTTGCACCAGAAATCTATGGCAATGGTTGGCACGAATATATGACAGCGATTATAAAATCGCTGCCGTAAATCTTGAATAATTAAAAAATTAAAATTTTTATTTTTTTTATATATTTTACCTAATAAATATAGATATATAACATGAAAAAATATAATAAACATAAAAATTATTCTAAAATACTAAAATTTTATTATTAAATAAAATTTATTATAATATTTTTTTAAAAAAAATAAAATACGTCAAAAATTTCCTAAATCTACATCATCATTATCGTCACCGAGAGTCGGAGTCGGAGCCGAAGCCGAAGCTAGAGCTAGAGCCGGAGCTGGAGGTGGAGCCAGAGTCGAAGCTGGAGCTGGTGCTGAAGCCGGAGTCAGAGTTGGAGCTAGAATGCAGACCAACATATCCTCAAAGTTCATGACTCCAAAATATATGCTGAGCATCGACATCATATCTCTCACGATGCCCTCCAGATGAGATGCATGCTCCTCAGCCTGATCTGTCCGTGTCGCAGCATGATCTGCCCGTGTCAACACCTCCTCAAGCTCCTCCCAACCGACGACACCGGATGTCTGTGAGGAGATGCTCGTGTCAGACCAGTAACTCATCGACGTGTGTCCGGGCCTACATCGGATCCTTCCATAATGCTCAGGCCCTAAGACCTGAGACAGATGGTCATGGAGCCCCGAGGTATCCGGACCCTTGCTTGTGAGCGCATCTAACTGATCTTGTAATTATAAATTAAAATAAAATTTTATAAGAAATACTATAATACTAATCATATATACTAATATATTTAATACTTACAATAATATGCCCGATCGCGGCATTCATCGGCCTACCCATCTTGTCTGTGTGGCTGGATCGAAAGATCTTGCTACAACTAGGTATCACTCCATCTCTTATCAGCTATAACAAAGAATAAATTTATTAGAAAGATGATAAAAAATATGAATTTAATTTATCTAGTAAGATTTAGAATTAATTACCTCTCTATGCATATGACTGGTCATAGACTCGTGGCCTAGAATGTGCATATACTCCTGGGCTGCATGGTTCTTTCAATTCTGACGGAAGGTAGCCTAACAAGTATTTAAATAAATAATAAATATTTTAAAAATATTTTAATAAAACTTTAAACGTATTAAAAATTTAAAAGTTAAAAATTTTATCTCGAACTCCTAGCTCGTCTAGTGTCTAACCATTCTCTCCTACTGACTTAGAAGACAGTCCTGTATCCAGGAAACAAGCTCCTCCAGAGTGTCTCATCGGTGCTCAAGCCAACCTCTATGGAGCTTGACCTTATAACTTCGGTACAACTCTCTGATCTTTCTCAGTCGGGCATCTCGAGCCATCTTATGATCAGAAAAGTCATACCTCTTCTGCACAAAGTTATCAAAAAATAGTTACAAAATTATTCTAATCAAATATATATAGTGTAAATATATAAAATACATAAATATAACTAAGATGCACGTACTTATCCATATCTCCTCCCATATCCAATTTCTGATGGCAGCATTCATCAAACGCCAGTCTTTGGACTCTACGAAAATGATGTTCGACCACCTCACAAGCACTCCAAAAAAGAAATGCATCTCCTGCACGATCTTCTCTGCCGACCTCCTCTCCGCATCGTAATAGACCATCACCTGATGCTGGCAGTTCCACATGTGTGCCGTATGTGTGGGACCATAAAATATTTGACTAGATGATGTACCTGCAATGCAAATACATTATGCAAATATATAAGTATACAAATACTATATAAAAAATAAAGTTATGTTAATATAATAAAAATGTACACTTAGATGCCGCATAGTAGCATGTATCTCAGATATGGACGATGGTAGAGGCTCAACTACCAGTAGAGTAGATGCTGCCAGTCGAGTAGATATCGTTGGTGGAGTAGATACTAGTGGTAAAAGTTCCTGAGCAGCCGATGTCGAGGTGGATGGAGTATGTTCCGACTGCTCCTCGAATGCTGAACTGCCTGTAATCCGTCGAGGGGCAGGGGTGAAAGCTAGATGGTATTTCGGTGCCATCATGATCTGCAACATTAATGAACATTAATTAATATAACATATTGAATAATAATATTAGTATAGCATCAATAAATAGTCTCTAATATGCACACTAATCAATTGATAGGTCTATCATTATGTAATGCAATAAACAAAAGCAATAAAATATAAACATCCAAAAAATGTTATGCAATAAATTCTACAACATGAATTATATTCATAAATAATTAAGGATGAGCAACAATCATAGATCCGATCTCTTGCGCAAACCTTGGTGTTAATCCAGAAACCTGAAAGAAGAACAAAGTAGATGATGGTGGCACCTTAGGACTTAAAGTTGGAACCTTAGAGAGACATATCAAATTCTATTCGCTCAGAAGTCGAGCCAACTCTATGCCTGAGACAATCGGCTTCGTGTCTGAGACATCCGACTCGGGTCCTCCCCCAGTCGGCTCGATCACGGCCCAAGTTGGCTCGGCTGCATATCCGAGCCGGCTTGACTGTGTGCCATCTCCTCGATCACTCCCTCTCTCGATCTCTCTCGTCGGCGATGGCGGCGAGGTCGAACCCCTCTCTCCCGCTTTTCTATCTCTCAATCTTTCCTCTCTCCGTCTCTCGATCTTCCTCGCTGACGAGGTCGGACCCCATCCCTCCCTCTCTCACTCTTTCGATCTCCCTCGATCTCCCTCTCTAGTAAGGCCGAACCCCATCCCTCCCAGTGATACCAACGAGGTCGGACCCTCTCCCTCCCTCTCTTGCTCTCTCGATCTCCCACTCTTCCTCTCTCGATCTCCCTCATCGGTGAGGTTGGACCCCCTCCCTCCTAATGATGGCGTGAGGTTGGATCCCTCCCTTCCTCTCTCCCTCTCTCGATCTCCCTCGTCGGGGTGGTGAGGCCGGACCCTCCCTCCACTCTCGATCTTCCTTGCCGACGGTCGATGAGCGACCGATCCCTCCCTCTCTCAATCTATCGATCTCCCTCTCAGTCTCTCCATTTCTTAGTTTTGGATCCCAAAATCGGGTCGGCCTTCCAGGATCCATTAGGGTCTGGGTCTGGTACTTCAAGTATAGATCCATCGGATATTCGGATTTGGATCTAGTACCAGTAATTAAAATTGGGTCCAGATCTGAATATCTAGATTTTGATCCAAAAACTATGGCATGCAAATAATTATAATATTTATAATAAATATTTATAATATTTATTATAAATATTTTATAAATTATTATAAATATATATGATTAATAAATAATACTATAAAATTAAAAAAAAATTATACCTATGGCTATAGAGAGTGGATCGCACCGAAAGCTCCGAGGATCGCTGGCGATGATGCTAGAGGAGGACGAACGGCACTAGAGGTAACCTGCGAAACAAAAGCAAGATAGTGAGATAGAGAAGAGAGAGAAAAGAAAAAAGAAAGAGAGAGAGCAGGGGCCAGGGAGGGCACAGTGGAGAGGGGGACTGATGGGTCGGAGGAGGGTGTGGGGTGTGGTGGTGGGGTGGGGAAGCGAGGGGAGGGCTGGGGGGCAGGTACGGAGGGCGCGGGATGGGAAGGGGGCGCCGCGGGGGTGGGGGACTGGATGGGGTGGCAGGGAGGGGTGGACGGAGATGGGGGGGCTGGGGCTGGCAGGGTGGCGGGGAGGGGCGGCCAGGGATGGGGGGAAGGAGGGGCGGCCGGGGAGGGTGGGGGTTGGGTGGCGGAGAGGAGCGGCTGGGGATGGGGTGGAAGGAGGGGCGGTCGGGGGAAGGGTGAGGGGTGGTGGGGAGGGGCGGTCGGGGATGGGGGGGAAGGAGGGGCGGTCGGGGGGTGGGGGGTGGCAGGTGGCGGGGAGGAGTGGCTGGGGATTGTGGGGAAGGAGGGGCGGGTAAGGGGAGGGTGGGGGTGGGGGGGCCGGTGGGGGGTGCGGGTGGCGGGAAGGGGCGGCCGGGATAGGGGGCCGGATAGGGAGGGGAAGGAGGGGTGGCATCGGTCGAGGGGGAAGGAGGGGCGGCACCAGCCGAGAGGGAAAGAACCTCATCGGTGATGGAGAGGAGGGGGAGAGATAGAGAGAGAGAGATCGAGCACGCACGGAAGGAAAGCAGAAAAAATTTGAAGATTTTTAACCTAACCTATGGCAGTGGTTATCGAACCATTGCCATAGATCTATGGTAGCGGTTACCCAAAATCGCTGCCATAGATCTACGATAGTAGTTCTATAACCGCTGCCGTAGATCTATAGCAGCGGTTTTTGATAACCGCTATCATAGATTGAAAATAATTTTTTTCTTATTTTTTCTCTAAATATTATATAATTTTAGAATTTAATGCCCATCTTCATCATTCATTATCTAAATAATTATCATTAGAGTGTCATCGCAAAAGATCGCCTCGATCCGATGGCCCTAGCTTCATCGATTAGAAAAATTTGATTTCGATGATCACGAATAACGATGTGATGATCTAATAGATGAAGATCCTTGATGGATCTAAAAACTTGCAATGATGATTTCGATGATATTTATAGCATACTATCAAAGTTTCACTTCAATCGGATATCGTTATCATGGTCAATTTAGTATGGAATTATTTCGGTCGTTAAATTAGAAATAAGTGATCAAAGGGTTAAACGGCATCTGATTATGAGATAATTTTTTAGTTAAATGATCTTTGTTATAATTTTAAATATTTTATACGGTGATGATAGTAAAATTCAAATCATTTTCATATAAACTGTTCATGTTAAGTAGATATTGCAAAAGCACGAGCATAACAACCAGTGAAATTTTAGAATGGTTATCAAGAGATGTATAGTTTTACATCGTTCTTCATCTCATGAGTTGAATTTTATAATCACCATCATAAAAAATGATTAAAGTAGTAGTCAAGATCATTTATAAAAAAAATTATCTCAAATCGAACACTGTTTGGTCCTTTGATCACTCATTTATCATTTAACAGTCGAAACTAATCTATACTAAATTGACTAAGATAACGATATCTGATTGAAGTAAAACTTTGATAGTATGCTACAAACATCATCAAGATCATTGTTATAAATTTTTGGATCCATCGGAGGTCTCCATCTATCAGATCATTGCATCATCATTTGTGGTCGTCGAAATCAAATTTTTCTAATCGACGAAGCTAGGGCCATCGGATCGAGGCAATCTTTTGCGACGATACTCTAATAATAATTATTTAAATAATGAATGATAAAGATGGATATTATATTTTAAAATTATATAATATTTAAAATATATATATATATATATATGGTAGCGATTACAATTAACCGCTGCTATAAATAAGCTTATAGCAGTAGTTCATAATAACTGCTGCTATAGGTTCGACTTATGGTAGCGATTTCACTAACCACTGCTATAGGTTGGGCCTATGGCAGCGATTTTTATAATCGCTGCTATAGGTCCGATATATAGCAGTGGTTAATGAAAATCGCTGCCGTAGGATTTATGGCAGCGATTTCGAAAACCGCTGCCATAGATCATTTTTATAGTAGTATTAAGATTTTCTTCAATCATAGATTTTTTAGATTTTAAAGATCTTTTTTTTAACTAAGAATTTTTTTGATTTACCCATATTCTTCTTTTCTTTACTTAGAGTTTCAATTAGTTTCAAAAATTCTTTCTTTTCTTTGGCCAAATATTTCATATCTTTCAAAAGATCTTCTTTTTCACTCAAAATTTTATTTTTTCTTTAGCCAAAGAAAGATTAGATTTTTTAATCTTTTTATTTTTTAGCTTCAACTTTTTGAATTCATGCATTAAATTATTAAAGACCTCAAATAACTCATCAAAAATGAAATCAGAAGAATTATTAATGTTTACCTCATCGTCATTGGTCATAAGGCAAGAATTTGTAATACATTTTTTTTCTTTCTCATTTTTCTCTTCTTTGCTTTGCTCCTCCTTGATCAATACTTTCCTTTTTTTATTTCTTCTTTTTATTTTTTTTAATCCTCATGCACCATGAGGCATGAGTTAAGGTGAGCTTCCTTTTTCTCTTGAGAGCTTGATGTTTCTCTTTGATTTGCTCCCTTAAAAATAATTTCTAATTTCTTTCATATTTGATTCACTAAAATATATAAAAAAATTTTACTAAAAATATTTATGTCTAATGAATAATAAAGTAAACTCATTGCTTTAGCATTCATTTGAATCATTCTTTATCATGAATCGATGCATTGGGTCTGTATAGGTTATTGATTATAATTTTTCATAAATTATAGTCATGTGCTTGAATGAAGATTTTTATCCTAGCTTTTCAATAAGTATAATTTAAGCCATCAAATAATGGAGATCTATTTATAGAATGTCCATCATTAAAAAAAAAATTTATTTTGGATTGCTAAGATCTTTGGCTCTTGATGGTTAGGTTAATAATTAATAATAGAGCACCTGCTCTAATATTACTTGTTACCCAGAGATAGCAATCCAAGGGGATGTGAATTGGATTCTTATAAAATTTTATCCAAATTAAACTCTAGATCAATTATGTGCTTCTAATTAAATCAACTTAAAAGATTATATGATGAAAGCAATTTGTAGTAGCAGAATTAAAACATATATATTGCTAAACAAGAATAAAAAACTAAGCTAAGCAAGAATTATAAGTAATGAAGGAAAAATGTTATTTTCTGCCGCAGGATCGTGCAGATCTGATCATATCTAAGAGAGATTTTTTTAAAAATTTCTAAACAATCCTATCAAATCTAAGAGTTCTCAGATCTAATCATGATGATCTAATATTAAAAATTAAAAAATTAAAACTAAATTATATTTAATTTAAAGTACCTAATTGGGTAATCTAATTATCCTGTATGATCCTATTGATTCCTGAGGTTCTAGAAGGAGCCAAGCATGCACCTGGCCTCTACTGGTATCCACTCGGACAGGATCTGAACGTCTTCTCCTCATGGATCTTTTCTCCAAAAATCAAATCTGGATCTGATCCGAAGAACCTTCAAAACTATTTCTGAAGGTAGCTCGTTTGTCACACGAACATCGTTGCATAGATCCTAAATATTATGCCAAAAACCTTGGATCTTCTTCTCAGATTTGTGCCTAATTTTTTAAGCTTGTAGAAGAGAAGAAGAGAGAGGATAGAGGGGGTGTGGGATATCAGGGATGATAGACTTTAAGCATAGAAAATTATTTCTTACATTGAATGCACTTTAACGTGAGAAAGGCTTTTATGTTCAATGCCTACTTAAAGTCTGTTTTGACCAAAATAACTTATTTATTTTATCATTAGGACACTAAAACTTATTCTCCACAAAAAACCATCAGATCTAATCTTTTTTTTTTTGCCAAAAATGATTCAAAAAGGTGTCAGCATGAGTAGATAAGGAAGAGTCCACGGTGCCTAGGACTCTTCCCTCAAGAGTTTGATCCAAATCAAACTCTATCATAACTCAATCTAGACACCTCCAAAAATCATAAAATTTGGTACACCCAATTCGTAGCTCGTGCTCTATCACATATCCAAAAATAAGATCAAAATAATTTCTAAAAAATTTTTTAAAAGTATCTAATCAGGTGACCCTTAATTCTCTCAAATAGGTCAACTTTTGACCCTAGTCCAATTTGACTATGAATGGATTTAATTTCTATAATTAATCTGACCTATACTTATTCCAGTTAGATGAAAATAAATTTATTCTAAATACAAGAATGAGTCAAATTAAATTTAACTCAATTGCAATGAATCATTAAGATTTCAAAAGGAGAGAGTCAGACTAAATCATGTGCTAGCATGATTACCTTGAACCTAATTGGATCTAATCCAAATCAATCAAACTGGCTTAACTCAATTGATAACATCCAAATACAAACCCTTATTTGTGTGATCTAGTTAGGTTCAATTCTATATGGTAATGAGATATATCACGATCTCCATCATCGACATCATCGAAACATCTTTCAATGGATAAGAACTTTTTTGATTCATACAATTAGAATGATTGATCATCAAAATCATCCTAATTGCTCTCAAAATCCATTAGTGACACCTAGCAGTATATGGTGGCAATCCATCAGAACTAAAAGCGAACCTCTCGATATAGTTACCTAGGTGATTGGATTCTTCTATCTTGAGCCCCAATAGAATTATTTTTAGGTGAACTCATTAAACCCAATGTCCATCATATGAATTAATCATTCGATTCAAGTCCAATATGAAACACTAATAGAATTCTTTCTATCATCCTCACTCTACCATGGCCATGGGCTTATGGACTCAATCTCATGATTATCATAGGGCTACTCCTCATCGACCGAGGTAGATAGATCCCCTATTGATGCAATCCAATTCCTACAATGAACATGCTATAGCCAACATGCACTTCAGGATTCCGAATGGCTAGAAGATCGAGTTATAGTGTCATCAAACTATAACACCCTCAAGATGAACTACCATTGCACCTTAAGTCAAAGAACCAGATACACTACTACAGCATCGAGTCAGTCATTGACGAGAAGGTAGACTTTCTTATGATTATCCGAGGTGGTCACATTTAGTACCCTCATTCTCTAACGAGTACCTATACTCTTGCTCCGATGTCTTCACACCATAGACTCAAAACATGTCTATTCTAAAAAAGCGATCATACAGCAACCTTTCGGATCGATCATCATCCTTATGATGATCTTACGGTCGGAAGGAGTTTATGAGTTAATTACGAAAATTCATGTCTTAAATTTTCAACTCTTGAAAATATGAATTATCATTACCATTAACTCAAAGGATGTATCACAGACATTTTTAAATATATACTTTGATAGAAAATAATTTATTTATTAATTTATAGTCAAAATTATAAAATTGCCCTTAGAAGTGTATTACAAGTGACAGCCAATCTGGTTTCTAGGGCACACATCTAACAAACTCCCACTTGACCTAAAGCCAATTGGCTACAAATCTAATTCCTATCTTCTCAAGGTTGGCTTCAATCTTCTGCTGGCTCAATGGCTTTGTCAGTGGGTCAGCCGTATTATCTACAGTGTTGACTCTCTTGACCTTGACGTATCCCTTCTCGAGATAATCATGAATGAGGTGGTATCGCTGCTCGATGTACTTAGATTTCTGATGAGACCTCGGCTCCTTAGCTAGGGCTATGGCATCATTATTATCGCAGTACAAAGGGATGGCATCTGATGGCATCACTCCGAGCTCTACGGTGAACTTCTTATATCAGAATGCCTCCTTTGCAGCTTTCGATGCAATGATATACTCTGCTTCCATTACGAAATCTGCTATCACAATCTGCTTAAAACTCTTCTAGTTGACAACACCACCATTGCACACAAATAAACTTTTAGATGTCGACTTTCGATTATCTATATCGAACATAAAATCCGAGTCTGTATACTCCTGGATCTGGAGTTCTCCATTACCAAAGATTAGAAACATATTCTTAGTCCTTCTTAAGTACTTAAGGATACATTTCATAGAAGTCAAGTGCTCTTCACCTGAATTCGACTGATACCTGCTCATAACACTCACAGCATGGGCAATATCAGATCGTGTACATAGCATGGCATACATAAGACTTCCTATTACTGAAGCATAAGGGATCTTGCTCATGTGTTCAATCTCCTCTGATGTGTTGGAACACATCTTCTTGGAGAGATGAATGCTATGTCTGAAGAGCACCAATCTTCACTTGGAGTTTTTCATGCTAAACCTCTTTAGCACCTCCTTTATGTACATCTTCTGTGAGAGACCCAGCATCTTATTTGGTCTATCTCTATAAACCTTAATTCCTAGAATAAAGGATGCCCCTTCTAGATCTTTCATGGAGAATTCTTGAGACAACCATATTTTGACTGTAGGCAACATGGGAATATCATTTTCAATTAGGAGAATGTCATCCATGTACAGTATGAGAAAGACAATAGTCCTCCCACTAATTTTTTTGAAAACATAGAGCTCCTCTTTGTTCTTGATGAATTCAAATAATTTGATCACATCATTGAAACGAGCATTCCAGCTCTGAGATGCTTGCTTAGGTCCATATATGGACTTTTGCAGCTTGCAGACCTTATGATCAGTATCGCTGGATGTGAAATCTCGCAGCTATTCCATATAAATATCCTCCTCAAGATATCTATTTAAGAATATTATTTTTACATCCATCTGTCAAATTTTATAATTAAAATAGGCTATAACAGCAAGCAATGTGCGGATGGATTTGAGCATAGTTACTAGCAAAAAAGTATCCTGATAGTCAATGCCTTCGCGCTGACGATACCCTTTTGCTATGAGCTTTGCTTTGAATATCTCTATATTTCCATCGGCACCTATCTTTCTCTTGAAGATCCATTTACACCCAATAGAAACTATACTTTCAGGTGGATCTACCAAGGTCCAAACTTGGTTCGAGTGCATTAAGTCAATCTATGACTTCATTGCCTCTAACCATTTCTAAGAGTCGATATCTGATATTGCCTCATCATAGGTTTTGGGATCATCACCATGAATCTCTTTTCTTATGAGAAATATTTTCTCTATGTTTCTAAAATAGTACCTAAGTACCTTTCAAAAAGATGAGAAATCTTTTTGATCTACAAGGTGGATGAGGTAGTGATTGGATTAGCTCAATCTGATTGAATTCCATAGGTTCCTTGGCTCATGGCTCTTGGAAGACTTTCTTCTTGAGCCTAATCTATCTTTTGATGCCATTATCTTGAATAAACTATTTTTCAAAAAAGATGGCATGTTGACTCACAATCATATTGTGATCTTCCAGAAGATAGAAAAAATATTCTAATGACTCTTTAGGATATTCAATAAATCAAGCTCTAAAGGACCTAGACTCTAATTTATTCGCCTGTTGTCTCTTGACATGGCCCAGACAACCTCAAATTATGAGATGACTCAGACTTGATTTCTTACCATGCCATATTTCATACGGTGTGGTAGGAATGATTTTAGATGGAATCCTATTCAATAGATATATAGCAATCAACAGACTATGTCCCCAAAGAAACTCAGGAAGGTCTGTGAAGCTCATCATGGATCGAACTATATCTAATAGGATTCGATTTCTCCATTCTAAAATCTTGTTGAGTTGAGGCATTCCTGGTAGAGTCCATTGTGAGACTATGCCATTGACCTTAAGATAATCTAAAAATTTTTGACTAAGGTATTCGCCTCCTTGATCTAATCGAAGAATCTTAATGGGTTTTTCTATTTATTTTTCTACTTCGAGTCTAAATTTCTTAAACTTTTTAAAAGCTTCATACTTGTGTCGCATCAAATACGCATACCCATACCAAGATAAATTATCGATAAAGGTGATGAAGTAGATGTAATTGCCTCTGACTGGCACATCAAATGGACCGCATACATCAGTATGTACTAGGGCAAGCAGGTCTGTGGCCCTTTTCCCATGTCCCATAAAAGAAAGCTTGGTCATTTTATCATGAAGGCATGATTCACAAATCGGATATGACTCAAAAGTCAACGGACTCAATAGCTCAAATTTCTTTAATTTGTTAACCCTGTCTTCAGCGATATGACCTAGCCTAAGGTGCCAAAGATACCTATCATTTAGACTATCCCTAGATCGCTTTGATCCTATGGCATTCACGTTTTACTTGATATTAAAAATAGAAATATCAATATGTAACTGATAGAGACTATTTATAAGAAAACCACTTGTAATTTTATTTCTTTCATAAAGAATATTATAATGGTCCTTAAGAAAACTAATTACATAGCCTTTCAGTGCTAAACATGAAACGAAAATTAAATTCCTACTTGCTGCAGGCATATAAAAATAATCCCTAAGTACTAAGTCTAATCCTGACAGTAATCATAGAGGGTAGGTTCTCATGACCACAGCAGCAACTCTTGCTCTATTTTTGATGTATAGGATCATTTCACAATCCCTCAGCCTCCTGCTATCCTCAAGACCATGCATAGAAGTGCACAAGTGAGCACTAGAACCAGAGTCAAGCACTGATGCAGGATAGCCTAAAAAAAGAAAAGACCAAGCTTTCTTCCATTCATCAATAATAAATCACATCCGACCGTGGCACATTATTCTTAGAACAGACAGTATAGTTATCTATACTCTGCTCAGGAGGCGTGACTGATTGATGCAAGACCAAAGAACGATCAATCTAAATGCTGCTGATGAATGCTATTTTAGAGATCAGTAAACAACTAGCAATAATAAAGTAAATAGATAGATAGCATAAATTAAACATGCTCATGAATAATTATAAAAAAAAAATATAAATAGAATAAAGGATAGCAAGAAATTAAGCCCGCAAGAAAATCAAAAAAAGATAAGAAGAATCTAGATCATGGTAGTTAAGAAACTACCTTGATTAGGGCTCTTAATCTTTTAACCAAGCAGATCTATCGATAAAGAACTGGATCTTTACCAACATCAGATCTAATAAAAATAAGTAAAAATCAAAGATCAGTTGAGAACAAACGAAGGTCCTTGTCAACATTTGATCTGTAGAATAATAGATCACTCTTTCTCTCTCTGCATGATAGATAAAAATCTCGGAGGAGATAGATCTTCTTTTGATAGAATAGGCTTGTGTAGGTAGATGGTGAAGATGAATCAGGATCATAGAAACACTGAATCTCAAGAAAATAAAGATTAAGGAGATAAAAAAAAAGGTGGGTCTCACACCCTCCCCTCGTGGGGTGATTTTGGATCTCACACCCTCTCCCTCTCGGAGCGACCAACACAAGTATTTGTAAAAATTGTAAAGTGATTCATTCATTCATTGTCTCATTCATGAAAGATACATGGGTTTATATATGACCCTAAGGATCCTATTTCTTTAGAAATCTTATTTTCTTTACAAGAAAAAAATCAACCCTCCCAACAAAAAAGTAAAATATTATGTATGATTTTCAAATATAATAATATATCATATTTATCTTTTATGAAACCATAGGAAAGAAATCAGTCTTTTAACAAAATAAGTAAGAAATAAAAAACTCTTAAGGAATCCTAGAAAAGAAAAAGAACTCCATATGGGTGCTTGATGCTTGGCACAACTTGGCATGAGGATCCTTGGGCATGGCACATGCTGGTGTATGTATTTCCTCCCTGGGCGTATGGAGGGTGGTGGCTCCAAAGATGACGTGGACCAGGCTTGCTTCTTTATCATGGTCTCTTTCCAAATAAGGCTCAATCCAAAATAAAATGAAGTATGGTCCAATGGATCCAAAACTAAATGCATCAAAAAAACTAATTGATTAAATCAAAAGCACTGGAATAAAATAACTGAAGTAGAGTTATTCTAATATGGCTTCTTCAATCCAAATTGAATCTAAATTATGTTGTCAATTCTGGTAGCTCTGATATCCGCACTAATTCTCTCGGAGTGGGGAGAACTCGACTCTATGGAGTGGGGGTCAATTCTACTCTGGTGATGCTCAAGCAAATTTGGATCAATACGCTGCAGCTCTTCTCGAGTGATCTAGGTATCCTCGAACTTCGATCGACCTCGCCATCTAACTAAGTACCGTCGATAGCCTCGACTCTAGGTGGAGATAATCAGCTCATCTAAAATTCTCTCAATCTGATAATGCTTTGACATTTTAGCTGATGGACACTTAGGAATAGGCTCTCTCTCAAAGATTAGTTCAGGCTCAAATGGCTCACTAGGTATCCAAGTTGGCTCTTTATAAGCAACGAGATCTGCAATGTTAAAAATAGAGCTAATCCCAAAATTAGAAGGTAAGTCCACAACATACGCATTTGATTTGATCTTCTTTAAAATCTTAAATGAACCTACTCCTCAAGAATGTAACTTCTTGATGGTTCCTGATAGAAATCGTTCAGATCTCATTCGAACCATCACATAGTCTCCTTCCACAAACTTTTGGGCATGTCGATGAGAATCTGCATTCTGTTTATAAATTTTATTACTAATACTAATTTTTTTATTGATCTCTTTATGTAAACTCTTGACATACTATGCAAATGACTCTATAGATTCGAAAATTCTAGCATGCATGGGCAGTGGGATAAGATCTATTGGTTTTCTAGGTTGATATCCATGAACTACTTCAAAAGGACTCATGCCAATGGACCTATTAACAGAGCTATTATATGCAAATTTAGCTCGATACAATAAAAAGATCCTAGTTACCCATATGTTTCCTAATCAAGCAACGTAATAAATTTTCAGGACTCCTATTGACCACTTCAGTCTGACCATCTGTTTGTGGGTGAAAAGCAGAAAAAATTTTAATTTTGTGCCTAGAAGGTGCCATAGGATTTTTCAATAGTGGCTCATGAATCTAACATCCCTATCAGACATAATGATTTTGGATAATCCATGCAATTTAATAATCTCATCTAAGTATATTCTTGCAACTTTCGAAGCATCCGACGTTTGACAATGGGCAAAAAATGGGCCATTTTTGAAAACCTATCTACAACCACTAGAACTGAATTATGCTTCCTAATTATCTTAGGTAAGCCTAAAACAAAATCCATGCTAACATCTTGCCAAGGACAGTCTGGTATAGGTAAGGGAGTATATAGGCCTGTGTTCTATTTTCTTTGCTTGGCCACGGCACACATTCTATACTGGGCAACAATTCGAGCGACATCACTATTCAGGCTTGGCCAAAAGAACTGAATTTCTACCAACTCTATAGTTTTATTCCTACCAAGGTATCCAGCTAATCCTCCAGCATGTAGTTCCCAAACTAGAAAATCTCTTAAAGATGTATAAGGAATACACAGCCTAGCTCCTCTAAATAAGTAACCATCCTAAAGAGTATATTCACTGTATTCTTTAGATGATCCTTTTCATAAAGTGGTAAGTATGCTGCCAAAATCTGGACACTCCTCATAATCTTTTTTAATCTTATCAAAACCAACAACCTCTACACTAATGGTGGACAACAAAGTATGACGACAACTCAGGGCATCAATAGCACGATTCTCCCCACCTCGAGAGAATTGGTGCGGACATTAGAGCCACCAGAAGTTGGCAACATAATTTAGATTCAATTTAGATTGAAAAGTCATATCAGAATAACTCTACTTTAGTTATTTTGTTCTAGTCCTTTTGATTTAATCAATTAGTTCTTTTGATGCATTTAGTTTCGGATCCATAGGACCATTCTTGGATTTATTTTGGATTGAGACTTATTTGGAAAGATATCATCATAAAGAAGCAAGCTTGATCCACATCATCTTTGGAGCCACCACCCTCCACACGCCTAGGGAGGAAATACACATGCCAGCATGTGCCATGTCCAAGGATCCTCATGCCAAGTTGTGCCAGGCATCAAGCGCCCACATGGAGTTTCTTTTTTTCTTTCCTAGGATTCCTTAAGAGTTCTTGATTTCTTACTTATTTTGTTAAAAGATTGATTTCTTCCCTATGATTCCATAAAAGATAGAAATGATATATTATTGTATTTGGAAATCATACATAATATTTTACTTTTTTGTTAGAAGGGTTGATTTTTTTCTTGTAAAGAAAATTGGATTTCTAAAGAAATAGGATCCCTAGAATCCCATATAAACCAATGTATCTTTCATGAATGAGATAATAAATGAATGAATAAATCACTTTACAATTTTCATAAATACTTGTGTTGGTCGCTTTGAGAGGGAGAGGATGTGAGACCCAAAATCACCCCACGAGGGAAGGGTGTGAGGCCCACCTTTTTCTATCTCTTTAATCTTCATTTTTTTGAGATTCAGTATTCCTACGATCCCGATTCGTCTTCACCATCTACCTATATAAGCCTATTCTATCAAAAAAAGATCTATCTCCTCCAAGATTTTCATCTATCATGTAGAGAGAGAAAGAGTGATCAATTATTCTACAGATCAAACGTTGACAATGACCTTTGTTCCTTCTTAACTAATCTTTGATTTTTACTTTTTTTTTTAGATTCGATGTTGGTAAAGACCCAGTTCTTTATTGATAGATCTACTTGGTTAAAAGATTAAGAGCCCTAATCAGAGTAGTTTCTTAACTACCACGATCCAGATTCTTCTTATCTTTTTTTTGAATTTTCTTGCGGACTTAATTTCTTGCTATCCTTCATTCCATTTATATTTTTTTTTTACAATTATTCATGAGCATGTTTAATTTCTACTATATATCTATTTATTTTATTATTGCTAGTTATTTACTAATCTCTAAAATGGCATTCATCAGCATCATTTTGATTGATAGTGCTTTGGTCCCGTGTTAATCAATCACGCCTCCTGAGTAGAGTATAGGCAACTATACTATCTATCCTAGAAATAATGTGCCATGGTCGAATGTGATTTATTGTTGATGAATGAAAAAAAGCTTGATCTTTTTTTTTTTTTAGGTTGCCCTACATCAATTTGGTATCAGAGTTGGATTGGTTAGGACTTTAGTTTAAATTCTATAATTTAAAATTTCTATAAGTTAAATTTTTATAATTTAAATTTTATAATTTACTTTTCAGCATTTTTTTTATTGCATCTTATTCCTGCATCCTGGACTTGCATGACCACTAGATCAGATACCCAATACCAACATCCTACTTTCTCACCCAGTACTAATATGGATCCCAATACAGCAGCCATCATTAATGCCCTGACTGAGAAGTTTGATGATATAAAAGATTTTATGAAAACCATTAGTGAAAGAATAACAGTACTAGAAGAAGCTAGGCAAAGACAATATGAACCTAAGTCTCCCCAACTACCTATAGGATAGAGAAAAAAGAACCTCGACCTAGATCGACCTATAGCAGCACAACCCCATCATAACTAGTTCGACCAGGATGAGCATGTCCTTAGGAATGTGAAGATCGAAGCTCCAAGTTTTGATGGTTGTCTAGATCCGAGAGAGTACCTAGATTGGGAATTGGGCATGGACCACTATTTTGGATGGTATGAAATGTCTGAAGTAAGGAGAGTTAGGTTTACTAGGATGAAGTTGGTTAGACAAGCTCGACTTTATTGAAAAATGTTGAACATCTTCTCAACCAGAGAAGACAAGATCCAATAGAAATCTGGGATGAAATGAAGGAGAAACTTAGACAAAAATACCTCCCCACCTCCTACCAACAAAGACTTTTAGATCAGTGGTAGAGACTTACTCAAGAAAATAGATCAGTCATAGAGTACATCATGAGATTTGATTAGTACCTCATGAGATATGGAGTAACTGAAGATAGGGTTGCTACCTTATCTAGATTTAGAGCTGGATTATGAGAAGATATCCAGTGTGAGCTCTTTTTGTGAGAGGTAACCACGTTAGAATAAGCTTATCAACTTGCCCTAGACTTTGAGAGATTTTTTAGGTATTCGACCATCCGTCGTCTTAAACCTAGCCGAGTAATCCCTTTTGGATCGAGCTCCAATACTATCCAAACTCCTAGTAATGGACGTCCACCTACAAATCCTATTATAAGAAAAGAAGATTAAAAAAAAGGAGTTGTAGAAGAGTTAGCTAAGGAAAGTAGTTCTCGATCCCACTACTTCAAGTGCCATGGTTACGGTCATTTTGCTGCATAATATCCCAATCAATCTTTATTTATGAAAGAATTAGAAGAGAAAACTCTAGAAAATATTGAGGAGGAAGTTTATGAAGCTGATCCAGACTTAGCCAAGTAGTTTGAGAGTATTAAAAAAATCTTAAATTTTGTTGCATCGGAGTCAGACCTTAGGCTTGAAGTCATTAGGTATGATCTAGTATAGACTAAGGAGAGTGAAAACTGGCCTAGGACCTCTATTTTCCATACCTTCATAAAATTTAGTGATAAAATTTGTAAGATGATCATTGATAGCGGTAGCTATATTAACACCATCTCCACCGACATGGTTAAGCGATTAGAATTAGCTCCTATAGATCATCCCAACCCATATCGTGTGTTTTGGATAGATTTTTTTTCTATTCCCATCAAACTTAGATGCCGTGTTCCCATCCAGTTCTATTCTTACCAGGATCATGTTTGGTGTGATGTCTTATCCATGAACATTGGAAGTATCATATTAGGTTGGCCTTGGCTGTTTGATAATGATGTTATGATTTATGGCCGAACCAACTCCTATAGTTTCACTCATAAGGGTAAGAAGATCATGATCAATCCTTCCCCACCTAAGACTACCAATAGAAAGATAGGCGATGGACCAAAAAAAAATATCAAAAAGAAAGCCTCCATCTGATAGGTGCTAAGAAATTAGAGATGACCATGAGTAAAGGATCACCAGTTTGGATGCTTGCCGTGAGAGAAGTTCGTGAGAATCCTAAGATAGATCGTCCCAAGGAAGTGGTCAATAGGAGTCTTGGAAATTTATTGTATTGCTTGATTGGGGAACATATGGGTAGCTGGGATCTTTTATTGTTCCAAGCTAAATTTGCATATAATATCTCTGTTAATAGGTCCATTGGCATGAGTCCTTTTGAAGTAGTTCATGGATATCAACCTAGAAAACCAATAGACCTTATTCTACTACCCATGCATGCTAGAATTTCCAAATCTGCAGAGTCATTTGCACAGCATGTCAAGAATTTACATAAAAAGATCAGTAAAAAAATTAGTATTAGTAATAAGTTTATAAACAGAATGTAGACTCTCATCGACGTGCCTAAAAGTTTACAGAAGGAGACTATGTGATGGTTTAAATGAGACCTGAATGATTTCCATCAGGAACCATCAAGAAGTTACATGCTCGAGGAGCAGATCCATTTAAAAGTTTAAAGAAGATCGGACCAAATGTGTATGTTATGGACTTACCTTCTGATTTTGGGATTAGCTATACTTTTAACGTTGTAGATCTCGTCGCCTATAAAGAGCCAACTTGGATACCTAGTAAGCCATTTCAGCCTGAACCAACCTTTGAGAGAGAGCCTATTCCTGAATGTCCACCAGCCAAAATGTCAAAGCACGATCAGATTGAGAGAATTTTGGATGAGCAGATCATCTCCACCTGGAGTCGAGGCTATCAGCGGTACTTAGTTAGATGGCGAGGTCAACCAGAGTCCGAGGATACCTAGATCACTCGAGAAGAGCTACAGCGTATTGATCCCGATTTGCTTGAGCATTACTAGAACAGAATCGACCTCCACTCGATAGGATCGAGTTCTCCCCGTCTCGAGAGAATTGGTAATAACACCAGAGCCATCAGAAGTCGGGAACATAATTTAGATTCAATTTGGATTGAAGAAGCCATATCAGAATAACTCTACTTCAGTTATTTTATTCTAGTCCTTTTGATTTAATCAATTAGTTCTTTTGATGCATTTAGTTTTGGATCCATAGGACCATAGTTGGATTTATTTTGGATTGAGCCTTATTTGGAAAGTGACCATCATTAAGAAGCAAGCTTAGTCCACATCATCTTTGGAGCCACCACCCTCCACACGCCTAGGGAGGAAATACACACGCCAGCATGTGCCATGCCCAAGGATCCTCATGCCAAGTTGTGCTAGGCATCAAGCGCCCACATGGAGTTTCTTTTCTTCCCTAGGATTCCTTAAGAGTTCTTGATTTCTTACTTATTTTGTTAAAAAGCTGATTTCTTTCCTATAGTTCCATAAAAGATAGATATGATATATTATTGTATTTGAAAATCATACATAATATTTTACTTTTTTTTTGGAAGGGTTGATTTTTTTTCTTATAAAGGGAATAGGATTCCTAAAGAAATAGGACCCTAGGGTCCTATATAAATTCATGTATCTTTCATGAATGAGATAATAAATGAATGAATAAATCACTTTATAATTTTCACAAACACTTGTGTTGGTCGCTCCGAGAGGAAGAGGGTGTGAGACCCAAAATCGCCCCACGAGGAGAGGGTGTGAGGCCCATCTTTTTCTATCTCTTTACCTTCATTTTCTTGAGATTCAGTATTTCTATGACCCCGATTCATCTTCACCATCTATCTACATAAGCCTATTCCATCAAAAGAAGATCTGTCTCCTCCAAGATTTTCATCTATCATGCAGAGAGAGAAAGAGTGATCCATTATTCTACAGATCAAACGTTGACAAGAACCTTCATTCCTTCTCAACTGATCTTTGATTTTTACTTTTTTTTTTAGATCCGATATTGGTAAAGATCTAGTTCTTTATCAATAGATCCGTTTGGTTAAAAGATTAAGAGCCCTAATCAGGATAGTTTCTTAACTACCACGATCTGGATTCTTCTTATCTTTTTTTTGGATTTTCTTATGGGCTTAATTTCTTGCTATCCTTCATTTTATTTATATTTTTTTTATAATTATTTATGAGCATGTTTAATTTTTGCTATCTATCTATTTACTTTATTATTACTAGTTATTTACTGATCTCTAAAATGACATTCATCAACATCATTTAGATTGATCGTGCTTTGGTCCCATGTCAATCAGTCATGCCTCCTGAGCAGAGTATAGATAACAATACTGTCTGTCTTGAGAATAATGTGCCATGATCAGACGTGATTTGTTGTTGATGAATGAAAGAAAGCTTGATCTTTTTTTTTTTTAGGCTATCCCGCATCAACTGTGATGACAATCAGACTTTTATTTCCTATAATGCAGGGATGTCATTTCCGATTAAGAAAATATCATCCATGTATAAGACAAGAAATACTACTGCTAGACTATTTGCTTATTTATAATTGCATGGTTCTTTTCCATTTTTAATGAAGCCATATATTTTGATCACTTTATCAAAATGTATGTTCCAACTTTGAGATGCCTGCTTTAGTCCATAAATGGATCTCTAAAGTCTGCACACCTTGGACTCATCTATGGATGTGAACCTCTCAGGTTGTATCATATACACCTCTTTAGTTAACTCTCCATTCAGGAAAGCTATCTTCACATCCATTTGCTAGATCTCATAGTCTAGATAGGCAGCAATCACAAGCATAATCCGAATGGATTTGAGCATTGCCATAGGAGAAAACATCTAGTCATAGTCAATACCATAATGTTGATAATATCCTTTGGCAACCAGACAGACTTTATAGGTCTCCACCTTTTCGTCTGCATCCTTTTTTCTTTTGAAGATCCATTTACACCCAATGGGTTTAACCCCTTCGGATGGGTCAACCAATGTCCACACATCGTTGACCTTCATGAACTTCATTTTGGATTTCATGACCTCAAGCCATTTTTCGAAATCAGATCTCTACATAGCATCCATATAGGTGATCGGATCCTCATCATTCTTATCGAGTTCGATGGGATCATTGTCTTGGATCAAAACATCATAGTATCTATCCGAATGATGCGGTACTCTATCGGATTGCTTTAATGATGCAGGTACACTGAGCTTTGGATCTGATCTAATCAAATCCGACTCAGGTTCAGCTACAGGTGTCGATTTTTCTACTTGTTGAACTTCATCAAGTTCAACCTTAGAGATAATAGTTTCTTCACCAAGAAACTTCTTTTCTGAAAAGATTGCTTTAAGACTGACGAACATCTTTTGTTCTTCAGTATGGTAGAAATAGTAATCCTTACTAATTTTGGGATATCCTATAAATACACACTTATCAGATCGGGGTCCAAGCTTATCTGTATGCAAATGTTTGAATAGGTTGAACAATTCCAAAGCTGCAGGTGAGAGAGTGTAGGCCTACGCCCAGTCCATATCTCATATGGAGTCTTTGCGATAGATTTATTTAGTACATTGTTCAATATATAACATGCAATCTCAAGAGCATAATCCCAAAATAAAATAGACAGACTAGCAAATCTCATTATGGATCGAACCATGTCCAATAAGATTCAATTTCTTCTTTTCGATACACCATTATGCTATGGTATGCCAAGAGGAGTCCACTGTGAGAGCATCCTATTCTCTCCTAGATATGTCAAGAACTCACTGGATAGATATTCACCTCCTCAATCCGATTGAAGAATTTGAATACTCTTTTTAGTTTATTTTTCTACTTCACTTCAAAATATTTTGAACATTTCAAATGAACCCGACTTATGTTTCATCAGATAAACATATCCATACCTAGATAGATCATCTATAAAAGTGATGAAGTAGAAATATCCACCTCTGGCATCAGTGCTCATTAGTCCATATACATCAGTATGTACTAGACCTAGGAGCTCAGTAGCTCTCTCACCTTTTTCAATAAAAGGTGACTTGGTCATTTTACCAAGAAGGCAAGATTCACAAGTTGAAAGTGATTCATAATCACTGACTTCAAGAATTCCCTCTTGAGTCAATCTATTTATTCTGTTCTTATTTATGTGACTTAGTCTACAGTGTCATAGGTAGATATCAGAGACATTATCTAATCTAGGATATTTTCTAGAAGTATACATCACACTCACAGGCTGTGATAAAATGTAAACACCATTTCTCTAATGTCCTTGCATTATTGTAATGTTATTCATAATAATATCACAATAATCTTCTTTTATTAATAAATAATAACCATCTTTAGTCAAAAGGCCAACAGAGATTATATTCATCAGAAAGGAAGGACAATAATGACATTCATTTAAAGAAATGATATTAGTATTGAAAATGAGTTGAACTATTTTCATAGCTAGAACTAGAACAAACCTTCCATCCCCAACATTTAGAAATCACTCATTATTTTCAAATTTTCTACTAACTTGAAGTCTTTGTAACATATTGCAAATATGGAATGGACTTTCGATATCCAATACCCAAGTAGAAATATCATAAATAAAAAAATTATAAGATATTATCATATAACATTCTTGATCAGCAACTACTTGCTTATCTCTCTTATTCGGTCTGTTGGGGTCATGGAAATCATGATACTAAGAATAATTCTTCTTCCAATGCCCCTGCTTCTTACAATGAAAGTATTCTGTCTAATCTAGATTATTTTTAGATCTTATGTTTAAATTAGGCATAGACGCCCCAGTATGAACCACTTCATGCTGTTGAACAACATTCAACTTCCGATACTTATTATCGAAGTTGGATCATATAAGTTAATCACTGTCTAATAGTGAATAGAGTAATTATGGTTTGGATTTAACTGCACAAAGGAGAACCAAAAGTTTAATTAGTAATTAATTTATTAAATCTAAAGATGTGGACTTTAATCAAAAGGTTTCTTCCACTATTTTGTTCGAATTGATAGCCTCTACCTCCAATTCGAGGAATTATCCTAATTTCTTAGTGGATACTAGAATCCACATAAACTGCACACAAGACCAACTATGGTTGGTCAATCCATATACATCTAAAGATAGATTCAAAACTAATTATTTATTTAAATAATTTTTAATAATTTAATTTTACCCCAGTCCATAATCAATAGACTTTGGCCTCTATTAAAATGGTTCGGTTAGGTCTAACCATTAACATGACCATACTTGGCCCATCTAACCAATGAATGATTAGACCCAACTTTGGTTGGCTAATCTAACTACTATTTAGAAAGATGTAGCCAAGAAATTATATAATGAATGATAATTTCATCCGATAAGCACCAAGCCTTTGGGCCTCCAATGATTATCCAACTGATGGATCCATTATCATCCACTTAATGGAAGGCTATGATCTAGTTATCACCATAACTAATTCATTTTAAGAACCTAATAATTTTAAAAAAATTAATTTTTAAAGAAGAGGAAAGATCAGATGAACCAGCTTATCATAATTCTTCCACTGACTTCACCAAGTCAGCTTAAGGAAGATCATTAATAGGCTGGTCAAGGAGCACCTAAATTAGTCATATTGATTTATCTAGCTGACATGGGTCAGCTCGAATAGTCAAGTGATCCGATCAAAATATAATTTCACCAAGAGGCCAGGTAAGTTCGATCAGTGGGAGGGTCTGCTAAAGCTTACCTTAGACACCATCAGAAATGGCCAGGTAAGTGGGCTGCTAATTAAAGACCATCGGTCTGATTTATCTTAGACACTAACTGATTTAATTAGTTTCAATTAGATCAACCTAATAGTTCATGCTAGACCGCGTAGCCAAGAATCAAGTCCATTTTGGATCTCGTTAAAGATATGAACTTGATCAACTACGACTATTATAATTGATTTAGAGAATCCTTGACCTAATCTAAGATAATAATTGATTAGATTTAGTTAATTCTCTAATTAAGTCTATTCTTTAATCTAACCTAGGTCTAACCCAATTAATGGACCTAATCTCCACTAATCCATTTAACCCAATGTGTTATGATTCGTATCTTAGGATCTTCAATTTATAATCCTAGATCCTAATCAAATAATTTTTTAATTCTTAATTAAGTTTTGGATTGAGGATTAGGGTTTAGCTTTTCAAAAATAATTTTTATATTTATAAAATATTTTTATAACATGGTTCTATCAACCAAGTTGCATGTTTAATTTATAATCAAAATGCAAGTAACATAAACATGAATCTACTTTAGATCTAATCTAAATAGGTTTATGTAATTGAAACAGTTTCAACACCAATCAATCATAAATCTTCCTAGATCAAATCTAACATATTTATGATGATTAAAATTAAATTAAAATATTTTTAATCAGATCATAAAATCTCTTAAATCTAATCTAAAATTTTATAATCAATATTTTAGATCAGCACGTACTAGGACAATCTTTCCACTATAAGGGATAAACCTTGCAGCAGGACAATCTTATAGCGGTCTGTGCAATCTAAAATTTTTATTTTCATATCTAAAATTATTTTAAATCTATTAAATTATAAATAAAATTAGATCAAATTTAATAAATTTATAATTAAAAGTAGATCATCATGAATTAGGATAATCTTTTTACTGTAAGGAATAAATCTTACAGCACGACAATCTTATGGCAGTTCGTGAGATTAAAATTTTTAATTTTAGATTTAATAATAGATTATAAATTAGATCTAATCTAATAAATAATCTAAACATGCTCAAGAAAATTATGTAATAACAACCTGGCTCTGATACCAATTAAAGGAACCAAATTTAGGATTTTATGGATAGATCTTGAAACTTTTCAAGATCAGATAGTGAAAAATTTAAATAAATAAAATTTAAATAAATTAAATATTTATTTAAATAAATATAAAAATATATTATATCTAAGATTTATTATATGATCAAGATATGATATTAAATCAAAAATTAAAAATATAAAGGAAAGATTAACATGTTGATCTCATCAACATGCTAAAATACTACATCTAATGTAGCTATAGAATAATAGATTAGATCTGATACCTAAGCAAGTTAGATATTCTAACTTACTGATCTAAGCTTGAGGATGAAGTCACAAGCCACACATGTATCCAGCCGCTAGGAGTCGTCCACACGAGCCCACGAATACGATCTGAGATCCTGATGCAGGAAATCAGCATACTATGCTAGTACTATGCTGATCTCTCTTCGACGGTCGATTCGATGCTTTCTTTTTTGAGACAGACTCTCTAAAATATTAGAAAAAAAAATTTCAAATCTAAGATTCTCTCAAAATAAAATCTCAAAAGGAGGAGGAGAAGAGAAAATCAAAACAGCCCTAGAAGAAGATCCTCTTCTTCTTCTCTTTTCTCTCACTTAGACACCTAGTTTGGTATCTATGAAACCCCAATGCCCAAGGATCCTCTCCCTTTGATTTTTTCACACTCCAAAACTCTCCTAAAGATCTATGTTCCATAAAAATTTTAAGCCAAAATTTATCTAAAATATATAGAAAAAGAAGAGTTAAATAGGGCAAGTCAAGGGGCGTCCAACA
Source organism: Cocos nucifera (assembly GCA_006176705.1). Classification (NCBI taxonomy): domain Eukaryota; kingdom Viridiplantae; phylum Streptophyta; class Magnoliopsida; order Arecales; family Arecaceae; genus Cocos; species Cocos nucifera. The sequence goes on along the minus strand of QRFJ01000272.1, from coordinate 196,125 downwards.
CTTGGGTGCCCCCACCAATATTTTTGGCATGTACCAGTAAGAAGGGGTGCACAAAAAAGGGCCTTTCTCACGTGGAATAAGAGAGAAAATAATAGGAAGAGGGGGCAGCACCTATTGGGAAGAGTTTAGGTTTGTTAGGATTCTATCTCATAGAATCCAAAATCAAAATAAACTCCTTTGACTTGGTCGTCCAATCAATTACCATATGAGAAAGAGAGAGAGAGGGGGGCATGTATGAAGACCAGAGAGAAAGGGATTTATCGCACAAAATAAGAGAAGAATGGACGTGAGGCATGGGATATAGGTGGTGCAAGGATAGGGAGTCCTAGTCACATTATGACTCCTATTTTGACTTGATCAAAAATTGGTTTTCAAATCAAATTAAACCAAAAGTAAACCAACTCAATTAAATTAGGTCCTGACCTAATTAAGAATTTAATTAAATTAGATTTAATCTTGATTTAATTTTTTAATCAAATTAGAAAATTGGGTTGATCGGAGTTCTAGTTGAACTAGGACTAGTTCTTCCCTGCACTTAGCTTATCCAATAAGATAATTGAACTTGATCCAATCAAGTCCAAACTAAATCTAATTAAATTATATTTAATTAGACTTAATCTTAGTCTTCTGGCTTAATCAAATTAAGCTAATTAGCAATTTAATTGCTAATCAATCCTCCTGCAATGCTTGCACTAGGTTAAACATTAATTGTATTGACTGTTTAACCCTAGAATGATTCTCAATTGTTGATCAACTATTCGATTAGATCGTAAGCTCTAATGTGTGTGACCTCATAGGTCCAAACCTAAGTCAGTAGCATAGAAATAGATTCCTATACCAATCGAAGTAACAATCTAGCAATGATACTCAATGGCCAAATAAGTCGAATATGTAGAACAACATTTTTAGAACCCATGCAGATATAGTTTCCATATAATTCATCCCCTTGACCAAAATGCTCGTAGGACACCTCAGAGTTCAACTATCAACTCTGATCAGATTGTCCACATTATATTTCAAAATACCAAATCCATCTGATGGATTATTCTAGCCAAGGTTTTGCTATATTGAAATACAGTGATACATTATTCTCCAACTCTTGGAGTGGTCAATCCCATCTTGATCACACTCTGACTTCGCAAGTACTTAACTATGCCCAGAAGCCTTTCATTACTAAATTAGAAATTTAGTTAGTTCGGTACCAAAGCACAATGAGTTGCTTACAAGTCACTGAGGTGATCTCAAGTCTAAGGGACACTTATATCTATATCCCATCAGAGACATTCTCAATAGCAGAATACTCTGAAGTTGGTCACGTTCAATGATGATGTACCCATATATCTCACTTGTATATCATACTAGTATTTTCATACTCCTTGGTTAAGAGGACAACCAACCCATATGGCATACAGCGACCTATGCTCGATAGATGCTGTCATTCTAATTAACAGCCTATCATTTGGTCGTGAATAAATTTAAAGATTAATCAATAAATCCTCTCTTTATCAAAGCTAGATAGTCCTAAGGACTTCATCACAATAATAGAGTTCGTTAGAAGATGAATACTTTATGATGAAAAATATCAAAAATATATTTTATTTATTAATAAATTAATTATAGATATAATGTAGCTCAACCATCAATAGGCTGATGATTGACTTTGAGACATATTTTTCAATACTACTTGTGTGATTGGGTTCTTCTATCTTGAATCATGACAGAATTAGGATTAAGGTGAACTCGTCAAACCCAACATCTATCATATGAATTAATCATTTGATTCGAGTCCGATGTGAAATCCTAATAAAAACTCTTTCTATCATCTTCACACTGGCATGGCCATAGGCTTAAGGACTCAATCTCATGATCATCATAGGACTACTCCTCATCTATCGAGATAGATAGATCCTCTATTGGTGCAATCCAATTTCTACAATGAACATGCTATAGCCAACATATACCTTAGGATTCTGAATAGCTAGGAGATCAAGTTATGGTGTAGTCAAACTAAACACTCTCAAGATGAACTACCAATATACCTTAGGTCAAAGAACTAAACACACCACTGCAATATTGAGCCAGTCATCGACGAGAAGGTAGACTCCCTTATGACTGCTCGAGGTGGTCAGGCTTAGTGCCCTCATTTTCTAACAAGTATTTATACTCTCGCTCCGATGTCTCAACACTGTAGACTCAAGACTCATCTATCCTAAGAAAGCGATCGTACACCAACCTTCAGATCGATCACCATCCTCATGATGATTCGATGGTTAGGAGCATTTTATAAATTAATTATAAAAATTTATATCTTAAATTTTCTACTCTTGAAAATATGAATTATTATTATCATTAACTCATAGGATGTATCATACATATTTTAAATACACACACTATGATAAAAAAAAAAAATTTATTAATTTATAGTCAAAATTATAAAATTATTCTTAAAAGTGTATTATAAATGTTTAGCCAATCTGGCTTTTAGGGAACACATCTAACAAACTCCTACTTGACCTAAAATCAATTAGCTACAAATCTAAGTCCCATCTTATCAAGGTGGGCTTCGATCTTCTGTGGTCCCAATGACTTCGTTAGTGGGTCAACCGTATTGCCTACAGTGTCGACTTTCTTGACCTCAATGTATCTCTTCTTGAGATAATCGTGGATCAAATGGAATAACTGCTCGATGTGCTTGAATTTTTTATGAGACCTTGGCTCCTTAGCAAGGGCTATGGCACCATTGTTATTACAGTACAAAGGGATGGCATCCGATGGCATCACTCCGAGCTCTGTAGCAAACTTTTTATACCAGAATACCTCCTTCATAGCTTTCGATGCAATGATATATTTTGCTTCCATGCTAGAGTCTACTATCACTGTCTACTTAAAACTCTTCTAGCTAATAGCACCACCATTACATGTAAATAGACTTTCAGATATCGACTTTTGATCATTCATGTCGGACATAAAATCCAAGTCTGTATACCCCTAGACCTGGAGTTCTCCATTATAAAAAATTAAAAACATATCCTTTGTCCTTCTCAAGTACTTAAGGATATATTTCACAAAAGTCCAATGATCTTCGTCTGGATTCGACTAATACCTGCTCATGACACTCACAGCATGGGCAATATCAAATCGTATACATAGCATGGCATACATGAGTTTCTCTATTACCGAAGCATAAGAGATCTTGCTTAGATGTTCAATCTTCTCAAGGGTGCTAGGATACATCTTCTTGGAGAGATGAATGCCATGTCTAAAGGATACTAGACCCTTTTTGGAGTTTTTCATGCTAAACCTTTTTAGCACCTCCTCTATGTACATCTTCTATAAAAGTCCTAGCATTCTATTCAGTCTATCTCTATAGACCTTAATTTTTAGAATAAAGGATGCTTCTCCTAGGTCTTTCATAGAGAACTCTTTAGACAACCATATTTTAACTATAGTCAACATGAAAATATCATTCTCAATTAGAAGGATATCATCCACGTATAGTACGAGAAAGATAACAGTACTTCCACTGATCTTTTTAAAAATATATGGCTCCTCATTTTTGATGAAACCAAATAATTTAATTACATCATTGAAATGAGCATTCCAGCTCTAAGATGCTTGCTTAAGTCCATATATGGATTTTTGCAGCTTGCATACCTTGTGATCACCATCATTGAATGTTAAACCAAGCAACTGATCCATATAGATATCTTCCTCAAGATATCCATTTAAGAATGCTGTTTTTACATCCATCTACCATATTTTATAATCAAAATAGGCTGCAATAGTAAGCAATGTGAGGATGGATTTAAGCATGGCTACTGATGAAAAGATATCCTGATAGTTAATGCTTTCATGCTGACTATACCCATTCGCTATGAGCCTTACTTTGAATGTTTTTATATTCCTATCGATACCTATCTTTCTCTTGAAGATCCATTTATATCTAATAGATACTATACCTTCAAGTAGATCTACCAAGGTCTAGACTTGGTTTGAACACACTGAGTCAATTTCTGACCTTATTACCTCTAACCATTTCTTAAAGTCGATATCTGATATCGTCTCATCATAAATTTTAGGATCATCATCATGAATCCCATTTTTTGTAAGAAATATTTTCTCTACATCCTCTGAAATAGTACCTAAGTAGGATTCAGGATGACAAAAAACCTTAGTTAATTTTCGAGGTGGAGGAGGTAGTATTTGGACTGACTCAATCTGATTGGGTTCCATAGATTTCTTAGCTCGTTGCTCTTGGGAGACTTTACCTCAAGCTTGATCTATCTTCCGATGCCACCATCTTGAATGAATTATTTTTCAAAAAAAATGGTATATCAATTTATAATCATATTATGGTCTTCTGGAAGATAGAAATAATATCCTAACGACTCTTTAGAATATCCAATGAACCAAGCTCTAAAGAACCTATACTCTAACTTATCTGCCTGCTATCTCTTGACATGAGTTGGACAACCCCAATGAGGTGACTCAGACTTGATTTCTTATGATGCCATATCTCATATGGTGTAGTTGGAACGATTTTAGAAGGAACCCTATTCAGTAAATATATAGCAATTATTAGACTATATCCTCAAAGAAACTCTAGAAGCTTCATGAAGCTCATCATAGATCAGACCATATCTAATAGGATTCCATTTCTCCATTCTAAAATTTCATTGAGTTGAGGCATTTCAGGTGGAGTTCACTGTGAGACTATGTCATTATACTTAAGATAGTCTAAGAATTTTTGACTAAGATATTCACCTCCTTGATCTGATCAAAGAATCTTAATGGATTTTTTTGTTTGTTTTTCTAGTTCGAGTCTAAATTTTTTGAACTTTTCAAAGACTTCAGACTTATGTTGTATCAAATACACATATCCGTACCAAGATAAATTATTAGTAAAGGTGATGAAGTAGATATAATTATCCATGGCCAGCACATTAAATGGGCTGCACACATCTATGTGTACCAGGACAAGTAGGTCTATGGCTCTTTCCCCATGTCCTACAAAAGAAAGCTTGGTCATTTTGCCATAAAAGTATGATTCATAAATTGGATATGACTCGAAAGTCAACGGACTCAATAGCTCGGATTTTTCGAATTTGTTAATCCTATCTTCCACTATATGATCTAGCCTAAGGTGCCAAAGATACCTATCATTTAGACTATCCCTAGGTCACTTTGATCCTTTGGCATTCATGTTTTGCTCGATATTAAAAATATAACTGATAGAAACCATTTATAAGGAAACAACTTATAATTTTATTTTTTTCAAAAAAAATATTATAATGATCCTAAAAAAAACTAATTACATAGCCTTTCTATGCTAAACATGAAATAGAAATTAAATTTCTGCTTGCTGTAAGTACATAAAAATTGTTCCTAAGTACTAAATCTAATCCTGATGGTAGTTGAAGAGGGTAGATTTTCATGACCATAGCAGCAACTCTTACTTTATTTCCGACGTGCAGGATCATCTCACCATCCCTTAGCCTCCTGCTCACCTCAAGATCCTACATAGAAGTGTATAAGTGAGTACTCAAACCAGAGTCAAGCATCCAACTGGATGCAGAAAAAATTGTAAGATTAGATTCTATAACAAGCATACCTCCAGAAGAATCTGTCTTTTTCTTGTTCTTCTGGCTGGCCAGGTATAGAGGGCAGTTCTGCTTCCAGTGGCCATCGATGTTACAATAAAAATATTTTTTCTTGTCAGCAGCCTTCTTCTTTGGCTCAGTCTTCTTCTTCTTTCCTCCTATCTTTTGCTTCTTCATGGTCTTCTTTTTTCTTTCAAAAGGTTTTCTTTTGGAAGAAATCCGCTCCACAGTAAGTATTGAGCCTTTAGAACCTTTCATGGAAAGCTCAGCAGTGACCAACATGTTCATAAGTTTAGCCAAGATATTTTATAGTTTATGCATATGGTAGTTCATGATGAACTGCCCATAGGCATCAGTCAAGGACTGTAGGATTATATTAACCTACAGATCCTGATCTAACTTGACACTGAGCTTCTCAAGCTCTTCTAAGTCCTTGATCATTATCAGATAATGATCTTGGACCGATTGTCCATCCATGCATCTAAGCCTTAAAAAGTCTCCTAGTGACTTGATATTTGACTACGCAATTCTGTTCACCAAACAACTCTTACAGGTAAGCCAACATTTGATGACTAGTCTTTATATCTTCATATTAGTGCTGGAGCTTATCAGACATTGAGCCTAACATATAATACTTAATTTTAATATCATCTAAAGGGAAAATTCTGATTTTCTGGATCAGGTTCGTTCAGATCTAATTGGATCGAGAGGTATATTTTAAAAATTTCCTCTCATATCTAGATCAGATATGACACTTTTTAGATTTGATTTATAAATTGATAATTAAGAAAATAAAATTAAATTAATTCTAAATTAATTTTTACCTTGATCTTGGATAATCTGATTACCCGTTGATGATCCTACGGAAGCTCTGAGGTTTTGGATCTAGCCACGCAAGCGCCTGGCCTCTACTGGTATCTACTCGAACTGGATCTGGAGATCTTCTCCTTCTCTTTCTTTTCTCCAAAAATTAGATCTAGATCTGATTTGGAGGATCTTCAAAATACCTTCTGAAGATCATCCATCATCTCTGCAGCAGTGCTGCCTTCTTCCTTTTTCGTAGCCTTTCCTTGCCTGACTCGCACTAATCTGAAGGCCCAACTTTCTTGGGCGTGGAGAGGAGAGAGAGGGTCAGATGGTGGCATGGAGAAGGGAGAGGGGCAGCCTTGGTGCGTGGCTTGAGATGAACTCTTTTGAAAGTGGGCGTAGATAGGGTCTATTTATAGACTCTGCTGCGCCATGCAGTGCTGCATCACCCCGGCCAATCACGTTGCTTCATGCAATCAGATCTAAATCTGATTGGTGGGATGACATCATCCTGATCCAATCAGATGAGAGACCCATAGGTTCATTCTTAGATGGTGCCTAAGATTGGTCAAAGTAGATACCCAAGGGCCACCTAAGTAGAAACCAAGAAGCAACCTGGAGTCCCATCCGTATGGGACTCCAGCATCCCTATCCATGGGCGCACGCCATCCTAGGCATGCACCCCCTTCTTTCCAATTTCTAGAGAGGGGACAAGCCCCTATCTGCTCTCCAATAAGTGCATGACACATGGGCAGATGTCCAAGGGTCAAAGGTCAATGTTTGACCAAGTCAAAGTACAAGAATTAGCAGGTGACGAAAAATGGCAGGTGTTGTCTCAAATTTATCTCATAAATTAAGACAACCCTTTTCTGACTTGGACAAGCTCCAGTCAGACCAGGTAAAGGTACCTGAGTGAGCACAAACTCATTTGGCTCAGTCGAGATAACTTTTATGATAGAAAAAGGAGAACGTTAGGCTCAATCGTGTGCTAGCACGATTTTCTTGAACCTAATTGAATCTTATTCAAATCAATTGAACTGGGTTAGTCCAATTGATGATATCCAGATCCAAACCCTTATTTGTGTGATCCAGTTAGGTTCAGTTCTGTATGGTAATGGGATATGTCATGATCTCCATCATCGACATCATCGAAACTCCTTTCGATGGATCAGAACTCTTCTGATTCAGACAACTTAGAATGATCGATCATCTAAATCATTCTAATTGCTCCCAAAATCCACCAGTGACACCTAGCAGCATATGGTGGCAACCCATCAAAACTGAAAATGAACCTCTCGGTGCAGCTACTTGTGTGATTAAGTTCTTCTATCTTGAGCCCCGATCAGATTAGGGTTAAGGTGAACTCGTCAAACCCTAATTTCTATCATATGATTTAATCATTCGATTCAAGTCCGATGTGAAAATCTTAATAGAAACTCTTTCTATTATTTCACTCTCTGCCATGGCCATGGGCTTATGGACTTGATTCTCATGATCATCATAGGGCTGCTCCTCATCCACCGAGGTAGATAGATTCCATCTTGGTGCAATCCAATTCCTACAATGAACATGCTATAGCCAACATACACCTCAGGATTTTGAATGGCTAGGAGATCGAGTCATGGTGTAGTCAAACTATAACACCCTCAAGGTGAACTGTCGATGCACCTCAGGTCAAAGAACCAGACACACCACTGCAGCATCGAGTCAGTCATCGACGAGAAGGTAGACTTCCTTATGACTACTCGAGGTGGTCACGCTCAGTGCCCTCATTCTCTAACGAGTACCTGTACTCTCGCTCCGGTGTCTCTACACCATAGACTTAAGACTCATCTACTACAAAGAAGCGATTGTACACTAACCTTCCGGATCAATCACCATCCTCATGATGATCCTACGGTCAGGAGCATTTTATGAGTTAATAAATGAAAATTCATGTCTTAAATTTTCAACTCTTGAAAATATGAATTATCATTACCATTAACTCAAAGGATGTATCACAGACACTAAATACACTTATGTGATAGAAAATAATCCATTTTATTATTTATAGTCAAAATTATAATTTTGCCCTTAGAAGTGTATTACAAGTGTCAGCCAATTCTGGCTTCTAGGGCACACATATCTAACAAACTCCCACTTGACCTAAAGCCAATTGGCTACAAATCTAAGTCCCATCTTCTCAAGGTGGGCTTCGATCTTCTGCTGGCCCAATGGCTTTGTAAGCAGGGTTCGCCACATTATCTGCGGAGTCAACTCTCTTGACCTCGACGTAATCCTTCTCGAGATAATCGCGGATGAGGTGGTATCGCCGCTCGATGTGCTTGGATTTTTGGTGAGACCTCGGCTCCTTAGCAAGGGCTATGGCCATTGTTGTCGCAGTATAGAGGAATGGCATCTGATGGCATCACTCCGATCTCCACGGCAAACTTCTTGTACCAGAATGCTTCCTTCACAGCTTCTGATGCAGCGATATATTCTGCTTCCATGGTGGAATCTGCTATCACTGTCTGTTTGGAACTTTTCCAACTGACAGCTCCACCATTGCACACAAACAGACTCCCAGATGTCGACTTTCGATCATCTACATCGGACATAAAATCCGAGTCTGTATACCCCTTGGACTTGGAGTTCTCCATTACCAAAGACCAACAACATATCCTTAGTTCTTCTCAAGTACTTAAGGATACATTTCACAGAAGTCCAGTGTTCTTCACCTAGGATTCGACTGATATCTGCTCGTGACACTCACAGCATGGGCTATATCAGGTCGTGTACATAACATGGCATACATGAGGCTCCCTATTGCTGAAGCATAAGGGATCTTGCTCATGCGTTCTATTTCCTCAGGTGTGCTAGGGCACATCTTCTTGGAAAGATGAATGCCATGCCTGAAGGGTACTAAACCCCTCTTAGAGTTTTCCATACTAAACCTCTTTAGTACTTCCTCTATGTACATCTTCTGTGAAAGTCCTAGCATCCTATTCGGTCTATCTCTATAGACCTTAATTCCTAGAATAAAGGATGCTTCTCCTAGGTCTTTCATGGAGAATTCTTTAGATAACCATATTTTAACTGTGTCAACATGGGAAATATCATTTTCGAATAAGGAGGATGTCATCCACGTACAATACGAGGAAGACAACAGCGCTTCCCACTGACCTTTTTGAAGACACATGGCTCCTCCTCATTTTTGATGAAACCAAATATTTTGATCACATCATTAAAATGAGTGTTCCAGCTCCGAGATGCTTGCTTAAGTCCATATATGGACCTTTGCAGCTTGCAAACCTTGTGATCATCATCACTGGATGTGAAACCTAGCGGCTGTTCCATATAGATATCTTCCTCAAGATATCCATTTAAGAATGCCGTATTTTCACGTCCATTTGCCATATTTCATAATCGAAATAGGCTGCAACAGCAAGCAATGTGCGAATGGATTTTAGCATAGCTACTGGCGAAAAGGTATCCTGATAGTCAATGCCTTCGCATTGACTATAACCTTTTGCCACTAATCTAGCCTTGAATGTCTCCACATTTCCCATCTGCACCAATCTTTCTCTTGAAGATCCATTTACACCCAATAGGTACTATACCTTCTGGTGGATCTACCAAGGTCCAGACTTGGTTTGAGTGCATCGAGTCAATTTCTGACTTCATTGCCTCTAACCATTTCTCGGAGTCGATATCTGATATCGCCTCATTATAGGTTTTGGGATCATCACCATGAACCCCATTACCTATGAGGAACATTTTCTCTACATCCTCTGAAATAGTACCTAAGTACCTTTCAGGGGGATGGAAAATTCTTTTCGATCTACGAGGTGGAGGAGGTAGTGTATGTATGGATTGGCTTAACCTGATTTGGTTCCATTTGGTCCTTAGCTCGTTGCTCTTGTGAGACTTTCTCATCGAGCTTGATCTGCTTTCCAATGCCGCTATCTTGAATAAACTATTTTTCAAGAAAGATGGCATGTCGACTCACAATCACATTGTGATCTTCTGGAATGTAGAAATAATATCCTAATGACTCTTTAGGATATCCTATGAATCGAGCTCTAAAGGACCTAAAGTCTAACTTGTCCGCTTGTTGTCTTTTGACATGAGCCGGACAACCCCAAATTCTGAGATGACTCAGACTTGGTTTCTTACCATGCCATATCTCATACGGTGTGGTAGGAACGATTTTAGAAGGAACCCTATTCAGTAAGTATATTGCAGTTAACAAACAGTATCCCCAAAGAAAATCAGGAAGGTCTGTGAAGCTCATCATGGATCGGACCATATCTAATAGGGTCCGATTCCTCCATTCTGAAACTCCGTTGAGTTGAGGTGTTCCTGGTGGAGTCCATTGAGAGACTATGCCATTTTCTTTGAGATAGTCCAGGAATTTTCGACTAAGGTATTCACCTCCTCGATCTGATCGAAGAACCTTAATGGGTTTTCCAATTTGCTTTTCTACTTCATGTCTGAATTCTTTGAACTTTTCAAATGCTTCAGACTTGTGTCTCATAAGATACACATACCCATACCTTGATAAATCATCGGTAAAGATTATGAAGTAGACTAAAGTTGCCTCTAGCCGGCACATCGAATGGGCCGCACACATCTGTATGTACTAGGGCAAGAAGATCCGTGGCCCTTTCCCCATGTCCTACAAAAGGGAGCTTAGTCATTTTGCCATGAAGACAGGATTCACAAATTGGATATGACTCGAAAAGTCAATGGACTCAATAGCCCAATTTTTCTCCAATTTGTTAACCCTATCTTCTGCTATATGACCTAATCTTAGGTGCCATAGATACCTATCATTAGGACTATCCCTAGGACGTTTTGATTTTATGGCATTCACATTTTGCTCGAAGTTAAAAATAGATACATCAACATGTAACTGATAAAGACCGTTAATAAGGAAACCATTTGCAATTTTATTTCTTTCATAAAGAATGTTACAATGGTCCTTAAGAAAACTAATTACATAGCCTTCTAATGCAAGGCAAGAAATAGAAATCAAATTCCTGCTTGCTGCAGGCACATAATAACAGTCTTTTAATACTAAGTCTAAACCAGATGGTAGTCGAAGAGGGTATGTTCCCATGGCCACTGGCAGCAATCTTTGCTCCATTTTCGATGCGTAGGATCATCTCACCATCCCTCAGCCTCCTGCTATCCTCAAGATCCCTGCATAGAAGTGCACAAGTGAGCACTAGAACCAGAGTCAAGCACCCAACTGGATGCAGAAGAAATCGTAAGGTTAGACTCAATAACGAGCATACCTCCAGAAGGACCTACCTCCTTCTTCTTTAGGGTGGCCAGGTAAGTAGGACAGTTCCACTTCCAGTGGCCATCATTGTTGCAATGAAAATACTTTCCTTTATCAGTGGCCTTCTTCTTCGGCTCTGCCTTTTTCTTCTTTCCTCCTTCCACCTTCTGCTTTTTCGCAGACTTCTTCTTCTTTCCAAAAGACTTTCTCTTGGAAGAAGTCCGTTCCATAGCAAGTACTGAGCCTTTAGAATCTTTCATGGAAAGCTCAGCGGTAACCAGCATGTTCATAAGTTCGGCCAAGGAGTTTTGAAGTTTATGCATATGGTAATTGTTCATGATGAACTGCCCATATGCATCAGTCAAGGATTGCAGAATATATATCATTCTATAGATCCAAAAAGTCCAACCTCACTCTGAGCTTCTCAAGCTCTTCCAAGTCCTTGATCATCATCAGACAATGATCTTGGACTGACTGCCCATCACGCATCTTAGCCTTGAACAGTCATTTAGTGACTTGATACTTGGCTGCGCGACTCTGTTCACCAAACATCTCTTGTAGGTGAGCCAACATTTGGCGAGCAGTTTTGATATCTTCATGTTGGCGCTGAAGCTCATCAGACATCGAGCCCAACATGTAGTATCTGGCCTTATTATCTTCGTCAGTCCACTTATCTAGAGATGCTCTCTGTTCAGCGGATGGACGAGCTGGTAAGGTGGGAGGGTCCTGGTCCAATACATGAGTTAACTTCTCAAAACCCAAAATAATTTTAAAGTTCTTGAGCCAATCCTTATAATTTGGTCTGGTCAGTCTATTGGTGTCCAGGATTCGTGCTAGTGGGTTGGATGCAGACATTTTTCTGTAGAGAGTCAAAGTTTCTAGTTAGATATTGTAATTAAGACTTAACCAATTTGTTTAGGGAAAATTTTATTTTTAAATAAATTAGCTTCCACTATTTTTTAGGATCCCTACACTTCCTCTGTAGAGATGCAAAAATCTCCATGATTACTGATTTCTAGTGGGTGGTGCGGTCCCACCGAACTGACTCATCACCTCACCTAACAGTTATTGGTGATGGGTTAGCCAATGGATGAACAACTCTTGTTCAATGATTCTCTAATCATGGTGCACCCAAACTTGGTCTCTAATTCATGAATCTCACCATGTCCGAATATTGATCCACTCCTTAGTTAAGTCAGACCCACCATTTGCATAGATTGGATTTCCTAATTGAGTCTCTCACCGTATCCAAAATATTGAGCCCAATTCATCCTCCAGCCCGTAGCATCCAATGCCTAATAGACATGGTTGCATCTTTCCGATGTGCAACTGAGCCACTGTAACCAGCTGAGAACAATCAACCCCGGAAAGGGCCCGCACATCTACAATGGTGGAAGACCTTAGACTTAATCTTTTCTTAGGAAGATTTGATTTAGGTCTCATTAAACTAGACTTGACATAGTCATAACCATTATGACTAACCTAGTGGCATGGGTTAGCTCGGATTATTGACCACCTCAGATCAGAATCTGAGTCAACAAACATGGCCAGGTAAGTGAGACCGGTGGAAGGGATATGCCATTAACTCGACAAGAACGCATTCGAGTCGAGTAGCTCCCAATTAAAAATCAGTCGATCGTATCTGCCAAACTTACCTTAGACACCAAATTATTGAGACAGAACCAATTGGGTTAGCCTACAATCCAGACTCTAACCACTGAGCCTAATTAGGTCTTAGCTTGATCGATCACATTCACGTGACTCGATCTTGACCCAGACTTAATCCTATTAGGCTGGTCAATTTAAGCATTGTTGATCCCATCTAACCAACTCTTGATTCGGTTTGATCAACCGCTAGACCTAATTGAGCTACCCAAGCCCGAACCCAGATTTATGAATATGTCTTAGATCTGAAATTCTCAATTTTAGACCTAATTGATATTTCATAAACTTAATTCTTAATTAAGTTAGGGTTCAAAAATAAAATATGTAAATAAGATCCTAGGATTTCAGGATCTAGGGATTTTGCAGAAAGTAAGTTTTCAATTTCTGATTAAGGACGAACGCGCAGCACCCCTACACATCATAAGAACACCCCATCGAATGGAAGGAGAGGGTCTTTAAGCCCTACTTTATTCTTATGATCGGACGGCCAAGGGGAATGCCTTAATCAGAAATATAACTAATCTACAAAAACTAATTAGATCTAAGCATATATCTCATATAAAAAAATAGATCTAATTAAAATATATTTTGTATATATCACATATATCATGCATGCATATTTTTTAGATCTAAATTATCTCATAATCATCTAAAAAATTAAATTTAAATTTGATCATATCAAATAAAATTTAATCTAGACTATTTGCAGAACTATTCTACAACTAGTCTAAACATGCAACTATCATATCTCATATGAATAATTAATTTTATTTTATTTTTTATTTTTAGATCTGATTATAATATTTATAATATCAAAAAATAAAAAATAAATAGATCTAAAAATTACTTTTAATCAAATAAAAATTATGATCAAACTAGACTACACATAGAATAATTCTATTCCTAGTCTAGTTATGTATCTCATACATATTAGATCTAAATTAATTTATTTTAATTTTTTAATTTTTTTGATTTTAGATCTAATCATATCTCATGTGATATCTAAAATCACTAATTAATCAGATTAAATTAGATCTAAATAAAAAAATTTCTAAGAACCTGGCTCTGATACCAGTTGAAGGAAAATCCTGATTTTTTGGATCAGGTTCGTTCAGATCTGATTGGATCGAGAGGCATATTTCAAAAAAATTTTCTCATATCTAAATCAGATTTGATACTTTTTAGATCTAATTTATAAATTGATAATTAAGAAAATAAAATTAAATTAATTCTAAATTAATTTTTACCTTGATCTTGGGTAATCTGATTACCCGTTGATGATCCTGTGGAAGCTCTGAGATTCTGGATCTAGCCATGCAAGCACCTGGCCTCTATCGGTATCCACTCAGATTGGATCTGAAGATCTTCTTCTTCTCTTTTATTTCTCCAAAAATTAGATCTGGATCTAATTTGGAGGATCTTCAAAACACCTTCTGAAGATCATCCATCGTCTTTGTAGCAGTGCTGCCTTCTTCCTTTGTCGACAGCCTTTCCTTACATGACTCACACTAATCTAAAGGCCCAACTTCCTTGGGCGTGGAGAGGAGAGAGAGGGTTAGATGGTGGCGTGGAGAAGGGAGAAGGGAGAAGGGCAGCCTTGGGGCGTGGCTTGAGATGAACTCTTTTGAAAGTGGGCGCAGACAGGGTCTATTTATAGACTCTGCTGCACCATGCAGTGCTGTATCATCCCGGCCAATCACATTGCTTCATTCAATCAAATCTAAATCTGATTGGTGGGATGACATCATCTGATCCAATCAGATGAGAGACCCATAGGTTCATTCTTAGATGGCACCTAAGACTGATCAAAGTAGATACCCAAGGGCCACCTAAGTAGAAACCAAGAAGCAACCTAGAGTCCCATCCGTATGGGACTCTAGCGTCCCTATCCATGGGCGCACGCCATCATAGGCGTACACCTACTTCTTTTCAATTTTTAGAGAGAGGACAAGCTCCTATCTGCTCTCCAATAAGTGCATGACACATGGATAGATGTCCAAAGGTCAAAGGTCAATGTTTGATGAAGTCAAAGTATAAGAATTAGCAGGTGACGAAAAATGGCAGATGTTGTCTCAAATTTATCTCATAAATTAAGACAATCTTTTTCTGACTTGGACAAGCTCCAGTCAGATCAGATAAAGATATCTGAGTGAGCACAAACTCATTTAGCTCAGTCGAGATAACTTTTAAGATAGAAAAAGGAGAATGTTAGGCTCAATCGTGTGCTAGCACGATTTTCTTAGCACGATTTCCTTGAACCTAATTGAATCTTATTCAAATCAATTGAATTGGGTTGGTTCAATTGATGATATCCAGATCCAAATTCTTATTTGTGTGATCCAGTTAGGTTCAGTTCTGTATGATAATGGGACATGTCATGATCTCCATCATCGACATCATCGAAACTCCTTTCAATGGATCAGAACTCTTCTGATTTAGACAACTTAGAATGATCGATCATCTAAACCATTCTAATTGTTCCCAAAATCCATCAGTGACACCTAACAGCATATGGTGGCAACCCATCAAAATTAAAAATGAACCTCTCGGTGCTGTACTCTCGCTCTGGTGTCTCTACATCGTAGACTTAAGACTCATCTACTACAAAGAAGCGATTGTACACTAACCTTCCGAATCAATCATCATCCTCATGATGATCCTATGGTCAGAAGCATTTTATGAGTTAATAATAAAAATTCTTATCTTAAATATTCAACTCTTGAAAATAAGAATTATCATTACCATTAACTCAAAGGATGTATCATAGAAACTAAATACACATATGTGATAGAAAATAATCCATTTTATTATTTATAGTCAAAATTATAATTTTGCCCTTAGAAGTATATTAGAAGTGTCAGCCAATTCTGGCTTCTAGGGCACACATATCTAACATCATCATTTATCCACTTTTTTAGAAATGCTCTCTGTTCAGTGAATAGACAGGTTGGTAAAGTGGGAGGATTCTATTCTAACACATAAGTCAACTTGTTGAAACTCAAAATAATTTTGAAGTTCTAGAGCCAATTCTTGTAGTTGGATCCGATCAGTCTATGGGTGTCCAAGATATAGGCTAGTGGATTAGACGCAGATATTTTTCTATAGAGAGTCAAAATTTTTAGTTAGATTTTATAATTAAACTTAATCAATTTATTTAAAAATTTTATTTTTAAATAAATTGAGCTCTTACTATTTACTTGGATCCCTACACTCCCTTAGTAGAGATGCGAAAATCTTCATGATCAATAATTTTTAGTGGATGATGCGGTCCCATCGACTGGCTCACCACCTCACTTATAGTTATTGGTGATGGGTCAATCGATGAGTGGACAATTCTTGTCCAATAATTCTCTAATCATGATGCACCCAAACCTGATCTCTAATTCATGAATCTTATCATATTCGAAATATTGATCCACTCTTTAGTTAAGTCAGATCCACCATTTGCATGAATTGGATTCCTAATTGGGTCCCTTACCATATCTAGAATATTGAGCCCAATCCATCCTCTAACCTATAGCATCCAATGCCTAATAGATATGGTTGCATCTTTCTAGTATAATTGAACCACTGTATCCAGCCAAGAACAATCAATCCCGAAAAGGGCCGATACATTTATAATGCCGGAAGACCTATGACTTAATATTTTTTTAGGAAGATTTGATTCAGATCTTTTTAAACTTGACTTGACTTAGTCATAAAAATTATGACTAACCTAGTGGTATGGATTAGCTCGAATTGTTAGCCACCTCTAATCAGAAGTAGATTGACATAAATGGCCAGGTAAGTAAGATCGGTGGAAGGGATATGCCATTAACTCGATAAAAATACATTCAGGTCGAGTAGCTTCCAATTAAAAATCAATCGATCGTATCTGCCAAACTTAACTGAGACACCAAATTATCGAATCAAAATCAATTAGGTTAGCCTACAATCTAGGCTCGAACCGTGGAGCCAAATTAGGTTTTGACTTGGTCAACCATATTTGAATGTGAGTCAACCTTGATCCAGACTTAATCTTATTAGACTGATCAATTCTAGGCACTTTTGATCCCACCTAACCAACTCTTGATTTAGTTTGATCAATCGCTAGACCTAATTGAGCTATCCAAGCCCAAACCCAATTTTATGAAGATGTCTTAGATCTAAAAATTCATAATTTTTAGATCTAATTGATTTTATAATATTAATTCTTAATTAAGTTTGGGTTCATGATCAAAAATATATATTAAAATTTTAGAATTTTAGGATCTAGGATTTTGTAGAAAAGTAAGTTCTAATTTTTGATTAAGAACGAACATGCAGCATCTCTACATGCCATAAGAACATTCCATCGAGTGGAAGGAGAGAGCCTTTAAATCCTACTTGATTCTTATGATTGGATGGATAAGGGGAATACCTTAATCAAAAATATATTTTCTACTACAAAATAAGTTAGATTTAAATCATATATCACATATAGAATCAATGATCTAACTTATACATGCCTTGCATCCATCTCATGCATCATAACTTAATTAAACATATATGCTTTCAGATCTGATATATCACATATAATATCTAAAAAATAGAATTTAAATTGATCACATCAAAATAAAACTATTCTAGATAGTTCATAGAACTATTCCACAACTAGTCTAAGTATGCATCTTTCATATCTCATATGAATAAATTAAAAATTAAAAATTATATTTTTTTTATTTTTTAGATCTGATTATAATATTTATAACATCAAAAAAATAGAAGTAAAATAGATCTAAAATCATATTTAATAGAATTAAAAATATGATTACACTAGACTACAAATAGAACTAGTCTATACCTAGTCTAGTCATGCATTTCATACACTATAGATATAAATTATTTAATTTTTAATTTTTTAATTTTAAATCTAATCACATGTGATGTGATATCTAAAATTTTTTAATATTAAATCATAAATAAAAATAAAATTAGATCTAAAATAGATCTAAAGAACTGCTAACGTAGCTCTGATACCAGTTGAGGGAAAAATCCTATTTTTCACCATAGGATCGTTCAAATCTGATTGAATCTGAAGGATCATTTCAAAAAAAAATTTTAAAAAATCTTAATTAGATCTAAGATATCTTGGATTTGATTCTATAGATCTAATATCTAAATTAAAAATTAAAATTAAATCTAATTTAATTTTCTTACTTTGGTTGGATAAACAACTTTTGTCCTGCTGATGATCTATTATCACCTGGAGTTCTAGATGTAGCCACACAATTGTCTAGCCTCTACCAGAGTCCACTCAAGCTGGATCTAGATGCACTCTCCTTGTGGATATAATCTCAAAAGATTAGATCTGGATCTGATTTGTGAAGCCTTCAAACAAACTTTGAAGGCAGCACCCTATCTCTTGATCTAGATCACCCTGTCTTGTTTTATCTTTAGCTTTTCTCAACTTTTGATGGTTGAAACCTCACCAACTCTAGTGTGGACATGGAGAAGAGAGGGAGGAGCTCTAGATGGGGCATGGAGGAGGTTTACAATGGCAGCATATGGGCGTGGTGATCAAAAGATTAAAGCTATAGGGTGTAAGGTCATTAAATAGACTCCTGTGCCATCTTAGAGTCCCATTTCATCAAGCAATCAAATTGCTTGATAACTTAGGACTCTAGAGCTGATAGCCCACATCCCCAACCTGATTTCTATCAGGTTTGATCGATCAAAAATATCTCCAAAGGTGGCAGCATGAAAGGATAAGGAAGAGTCCAAGGTGCCTAGGACTCTTCCCTCAAGAGTTTGATCCAAATCAAACTCTATCATAACCCAATCTAGGCACCTCCAAAAATCACCAAATTTGGTACACCCAAAGTATGACTCAAGCCCTATCATATCCAAAAATTAGATGTAAAGAGTTTCTAAAAGGATTTTTAGAAGGCTCTGATCTTGTGACCCTTAATTCTCGCAATTGGGTCAATTATTGACCCTAGTCCAATTGCATTTCAGAATGGATTTATTTCTAGAATTAATTTGACCTGGACAAGTTCTAGCTAGATGAAAATAAATTCATTTACAATCTAGGAATGAGTCAAATCAAATTTGACTTAATAAAGATAAATCAGAAAAACTATAGAAGGAGAATGTCAGGCTCAATCGTGTGCTAGTACGATTTTCTTGAATTTGATTGGATCCAATCTAAATCAATCGAACTAAGTAAGCCCAATTGATCACATCCAAATTTAAACTTTTATTTGTGTGATCTAGTTAGGTTCAGTTTCGTATGGTAATAAGATATGATACGATCTCTATCATCGATATCATCGAAATACCTTTTGATAGATCAGAACTTTTTTGATTTACATAATTAGAATGATCAATCATTAAGATCATTCTAATTACTTTCAAAATCAACCAATGACATCTAGCAGTATATGGTGGCAACCCATCAAAACTGAAAGTGATCCTCTCGATATAGCTACTTGTGTGATTGGGTTCTTCTATCTTGAGCTCCGACAAAATTAGGATTAAGGTGAACTTGTCAAACCCAACATCTGTTATATGAATTAATCATTTGATTTTGATTTTGATGTGAAATCCTAATAGAAACTCTTTCTGTCATCTTCACACTGCTATGGTCATGGGCTTAATAACTTGATTTCATGATCATCATAAGGCTGCTCCTCATCTACCGAGGTAGATAGATCCACTATTGGTGTAATCCAATTCCTACACTGACCATGCTATAACCAACATACATCTCAGGATTCTGAATAGATAGAAGATCGAGTTATGATATAGCTAAACTATAACATTCTCAAGGTGAAATATCGATGCACCTCAGATCAAAGAACCAGATATACCACTATAGCATCGAGTCAATCATTGATGCGAAGGTAGACTCCCTTATGACTGCTCGAGATGGTCATGCTCAGTATCCTCATTCTTTAACGAGTGCCTGTACTCTCGCTCCAGTATCTCCACACCATAGACTCAAGACTCATCTATCCTAAGAAAGTGATCGTATACCAATCTTCTAGATCGATCACCATCCTCGTGATGATCCTATGGTCAGGAGCAATTTATGAGTTAATTATGAAAATTAATATTTTAAATTTTTAATTTTTGAAAATATGAATTGTCATTATCATTAACTCATAGGATGTATCACAGACACTTTAAATACACATACTATGATAGAAAATAACTCTTTTATTAATTTATAGTCAAAATTATAAAATTATCCCTAGAAATATATTATAAGTATTTTGTCAATCTGGCTTCTAGGGCATACATCTAACAATCATTAGACGAATGCTAAGGCATCTTAACATGCATAGGATTAGTAGATGTAGACTCCTCGGACATCACATCTATTTCTTGTCCTTCACTAAAATCTTCTAAATTTTGAGCACCAAACCCTAAAGCATCTCTGAGCAAACCCCTCATATCTTCTCTTGCAAGATTTCTTTGTAGATTATTGATTCCAATATCAGATCTATGTTTCATATGTGAGGGTTGATTACATGAAAATGGCAACATAGATTCTCCATGAAACACCCATTTAGTATATTCTCTAATAAAACTAATCCATACCAAATGTTCTTCAACAGTTTGTGGATCAAAAGAAGTATTATTTACATATTTTTGATATGGATAAAAAATCTTTCCATTCATCGATCCTTTCTCAATAGCAAATTTAATGAAATTTTAAATTTCTTCAAATTAATCTTTACTGGATCTTGCCTTGTTTATCTAACTTTTGTCCATTATATTAGAGAATAATAACTATTATTCTCTAATACCAACACACTACATAATAAAAGAAAAAAAATATCAAAAAAATTAAAATATAATTAATTCTAGCAATAAAAAATATATTTTTATAAGTAGCTCCATACCATTTAGAAGAAAAGTCATACAGAGTATCTATCAAAGCACAGAAAGGCATTAGGTATATGACATAAATTAATAGTGACAAGGTAGCCTTAAGCAAACAATTATTAATACTCCATGAATAATAAATGTATTTAAGCAGTTTTATGAACACATAAAAGGTATTGCTTAATTATTCAGAACCAATTTAAATAACTACAAGCTAATTACTTGACAATGCAAGGTTTTTGCAAATTTTTGATATAAACTACTTACCGTAATAGTTACCAACAGATAGTATCCGTTGACATATGGTTTCACCTACAACCAAACCATTTGAAAAATCATTACATAGTTTTCAAAAATAAGTCCGATATTATACTATTCTCATCTTTCTTTATACTTTGAAGATATGGATGCATCCTATATCACCAGTTTCATAAAAGGACCCATTTCATATACAGTAAATATGAAGCCAAAAGCTGTCAGAAGTACTTACTTTAAGTCTCAAAAAAATGTTTTTTTGAGGAAAAGGTTCTGAAAGTACCTAAAAAGATAGGTGGCATCATATCCTTTACACCAAGTCTGTGCATGGAATCTAAAGCTAGTTTACTGACCATCACATTTTGGTTTTGGTTTTAGTTTTAAAAAGACCATTAAGAAACTTCTAGTTAATTTTTTCAATTGTCAAATTACAATGATATTGCATCCCATTGAGCCTATTCTTCCTTGAGCTTTTGGTGGGTCTTTCTAGATTCATGCTGCTGCTCCTCTTTGATTGACTGTTCTTTTACAACTTGCTTTTTTCAGTATGGTAACTTCTCAAGGACTTCCAGCTTTAACTAACTGCTCATATCAACTATTAGTTCAGAAAAAATCGACATAAAGCAAACCATTGTTGCACTTCTTATCCTGACATATGTAAAAAAGGCACTTCATCTACAATCCAAAACTCCAGTTGATGGAAATCTTCCTACCGTAAACTGTAACCATTTTAAACGCCCTATATGAAGGGTCCATTTTAAAACTAGAGGATTTTAGGAAATGTTCATAAGAAATCAAAATGTATTCCTTGAGAAATAGGACATTCTGATACTTGGCTAAAAATTGGAGTGAGTGCATTGAATCAGGATTTCTTAGAGCAACACATACTAGCATCCTGTAGGAATTTAGTGTCATGAAGTTGTGAATTTATGAACATTAGCTGAGAAATAAAAAAGATCCATTGAAGTGGTATATTATTGTACACTCGATTTTACATGGCATGACCCTAATAACTACTATTAGAGTCGATCAAAATTGCATATTCTTTTCCAAAAAGAAATAAGAAAATATCTATCACCTATGATGATGAAGGATCATTGGAATTTAGACTCTCACTGACCAAGAAAAAGATGGAGACGAGAGAGGATAAGGCGAAGAAGATAGCTCTTTACCTCAAGTAGGACAAGTCTTTTCTGGAAGAGAAGGAAGACTGCCTATCGGCGATGAGAGATTGAAGGAGGAGGCAGACCATCGGCGATGAGAGAATGGAGCAGGAGGAAGATCGCCTATCAATGGTGAGAGGCCAGACGAGAAGAAAGGCCACTAGCAATGAGAAATCGAAGGAGGAAGATAGTAAGCGATGAGGCAAAGAGGCCGGATTTGGGGGAGATGGCTCGGGAGAGAGATGAGGGATCAATGAGGGGTGAGGTTAGGGCACTAGATTGGGAAGAAAGATGAGGGATCGATGAGGATGGGCGGCAGGATATATATTAGGGGAGTTGAATTTTAATGGTGAATAATGGCCTATGGCAATGCTTTTTTGCATCTAAATTTACCAATGCTTTCGCTGGCATTGTAATTTACTAATGCTTTTTAAAAGTATCGGCAAATGCTTATATTATTTTAAAATTTCTGACGCTTCCTCCTAGTATCGACAATATTAAGTCAGAAAATCTAGTTTTCTTATAGTGATACCTGGTCCCTCCACTAATCTATAGAATTTTTAGAGATAGAAATCTATGAAGAGGAAGAAACTTATAGAAAAAGAAAGTGGAGAGAGAAACTAACAAAAGTAAATGAAAAAAGGATTGAGAAAACTCTCACTCTTTTTTTTTAAAAATTTTTTTTTTTCTTTCTTTTATTCTTTTCTTTTCTTTTTCGTTTCTTTTTCTCCTCTCTCTCTCTCTATTTTTTCCTTGTTTTCTTCTTTCTTCTTTATGGGAAAATGGGGGAATGGGTTCTTAAGCCAGCCATCGTCCATGGTAACTCCTCCAGCGATGACCCATGGTTGCTGTGGACCACAACGGCTTTGACCCTTAGTAATCAGAGCATGGCTAGGGATGGTCGGTGGTTGACGGAAGCAAAAAAAAAAAGAAAAACAGGGATGCTCAGTCCCCTATAAAAAACTTTCTAGAGTTCGAAAAGAAAAAGTGAAGAAGGATAAGGGTCAATACCTTAACTAATTTCATGATAAATCGAGTGTAAGTCACCAAAAACACGCAATGAAAAAAAATCCGATAAACCTACGATTTTGCTGGCAATTGACTGAAGATTGGGTAATGCATAGAGAAAGATGGAAGGGGAGATTTACAGATGAGTCTTAGGACTCTCATTGAAGTTCGATCCATCCTAGGGTTTTTTTCTGATTAAATTTGGAAGAGAAGATGGATTCTATCGTGAGTCCTCAAAAATAAATAAATAAATATATATATATATATATATATATATATATATATATATATATATATATATATATATATACCTGCTTTAAGTCCATGTGAGAAAAACAAAAAAAGAAAGAACGGGTCGTTACACTCATGGAAGAGTATTTACACAGAAGCTAGCATTAATTTGATTAAACTTGCAACAGAACGTGATCTCACTTCCCTGAAAGAAGTGGAAATAATCAAACCAAAAGTTAACAATAAACCATCAGGAACTGATGCAACATCAGCTTGTTTGGCCACGGGCAACGCCTCGAAGACTCGACGAGCTACCATTCTGATCGAGAATAATCCATGCAAGCGTCGGGAATAAAGGGAGACGAGGAGGGATAGCTGGCTAAATGGATTTCTGTTGTGTAAAGAAACAGGTATCCGA
Source organism: Cocos nucifera (assembly GCA_006176705.1). Taxonomy (NCBI): domain Eukaryota; kingdom Viridiplantae; phylum Streptophyta; class Magnoliopsida; order Arecales; family Arecaceae; genus Cocos; species Cocos nucifera. Next base: position 171,861 of record QRFJ01000272.1, on the reverse strand, counting down.
GCAATGCTACAAGATTTAGAACATGAATTAGCATATTTAAGTTTTTCCATGCGAGAGATGGATGTAATGGTACACCGTGAGTCGTTGCATCAGCGGCCGGAAAGGAAAATAAAGTTCTTTACAGTCTACTTCTGGTATCTTAACGTTGCAGTCATACGAAAATTAAAGTTACTCCATTTCAAGTCCTCTTATTAGGGATGAAAATAATATGAATATTATCCATTTGATTCATTTTCGTATCCAAATTAATCTGAATATGAATAAAAATTTAAGAATTTAACTAATATTTATATCCATATTCATATTCATAAAAAAAAATATATATATATGGATATGAATAGGCAACTATCCAATCCATATCCGAATATCCGAATCTATATATAATTCTATATGATTTTATATAGTACTTATTAATATTTTAAAAAAATATATAATCATAAAAATATATGATTAACTTGATTTATTATTTATTTAATAATATTTTTGATTATATAATCATAAAATTTAATTATCTAAATTATATTCATAATTATATTCATACTTCTAATATCTAAATTATATTTATATCTATTTAAAATAAATATAAATATAAATTTTTATATTTAAATAATATTTATATCTATAAAATAAATATGGATATAGATATGCTAACTTCTTATGGACGTATCATGGCCTTCAGTCCCATCTATGTGGTCCAAGCAATTGACGCACATGATTTTCTCAATTTGAAAATTGTCTTGTCAATTTTTCAACTGGGAGACATTACAAGAAGTGAAGTCACCGGTTGTGGTATTTGTTTGTTAATCCTGTTGATGTCACCAAAAGAAATGCCATGCTAACTTGGTCTTATTTTTTACTTCTTCTTTCTTAATCCATTATTCTACAGTGTTTTAGAAATCTTAATGCTACAAAATTTTGTATCATGAGCTGTCACCCTTTAATCATGTTTCATTAATAGAAGCATTACAATCATGAAATTTCATACCGATCCAAACCAATCGGTACATCTACCGCATCATATCGATGAAAATCATTTCGGTTCATATCGATATTTTGACAAATTATCTGAACTGATCGATACGATATGATACAATCCGATACGTATCGATACAGTTCGATATGAAGAGGTATGGAGTGGTACAATCTGATATGGAATGGTATAGCACTGCTACGTAATGGTATAGCATGCAAATTTTTTTTTTTTTAATTATTAAAAAAAAAATTTTAATTTTTTTATTATCAATATGCAACAGTATGGTATGGTACTATACCATACCATATCGATCAAAAATTGGTATATAAATTGGTACTGATTCTTAAAATTTTGATTATGACTGATTAATCTTCGTAAACCAAAAGAACACAGAATGCATGATGGAGAAAAGTTTCTTCTGGGGTTTGTGAATGGCATCAAACAAATAAATTACGGTAAAATCATACGAGGGATCCATTAGATCTACCTTATTTTAAGTTGAACAGAACAAAAATGGCGTGAGCTTTTCGACCTGTCTTTTTTGAGGTGAAATGGGAAGAATCAAATGCTTCCCCGACTATTATTAAATGAAGAAACTTTCATAAAGAAGATCAAGCAGCAGCAAAAAAACAAGTACAAGAGAAAAAAAAGGGTAAAAGAATCAAAATACAGACCAAAACACGATATTGAATAGAGTTGAAGATGGATGTACAGAATTATTGGAGAAAGTGAAACAAGTAGATCCCAGGACTGCATATGTAATTTCTTTGGCCTGTCAAGAGGAAGCATCTCACCCCAAGCATTAAACAAATAGTGGAAATATAATTCGTGAACCAATTGGCTACATAACTTCTAGGGTGTTCTAGATGAAGATATCAGGTGCGTAAAATTCATGCATGTTACAAAAGGCAGGGCCACAATATGGGCAAAACTATAAGATTCAAGTTGAGATAAGCCTAAATTATGGTCAACTCCACACACTAATCATTTAGACTTTCACTATTATCGAAAGATAATCCTTGTCACAGAAAACATTGAGAGAGAGGCACAAAGAACAGGACAAAGGATAAAAATTCAAAATTATATATACATAAAAATTATCTGGTCTCACATCATAGTTTTGCTATACTTAATAATAAGTAATGCAGGTCTTTTTTCCACAATATTAATGGATGTACCGAGTATGTTTCCATTACAAAGTTCTAGATATCCTTCGTCAAGCAAGTAACAGATGGGACATAGGCAAGCGAGATGCTTATTCATCCATCTCCTGATGAAACCGTGACAAATAAGAGAACAAGGGCATGATTATAAGAACAAAATGAGCTGGAGAAGAAGCTTCTTCTGCGTACATGCCTATCATGCAAGAGCTTGTTCTTAGTAGTAAAGAAAATTGGGAATTATATTGAAACTTGCCAAGATGAAATGTAACGTAACCCAAATTATACTGCATAAACAAACCGTTTTTGAACACCAATCCACCTAGCCCAATCAACAAATTGCATTCCCCCATAAATGTTGTTCGCAAAACAGACACATACTGTGAAAACCATTGCAACGGGAGGGATACGTCTGGCTAAAGGTGATGCCTCAACCAGGCATTCTTGTCCATTAATGATATGGTATGGTAACCATCAGATGACAGATAAAAACAGCCCCGACAATCGGAAGCAGAGCATTAAGCTTGAGTATGATTGTCTCCAGGAACATCTCTTTATGCTGCTGGCTATGGAAGTCCCAAAAGTATATAAGCTCAAGTAACCGCACTTAATAAACTAGATGCCCAGAAAGAACCAGATAAAATTGCATGACCTACTTCCATCAGAAAAAAAAAAAAGGAAAAAAAGCATGACCTATGAAAGACTTATAAGAGATGGATAGCAATGGCCATGACTTGAGCTATATACCGAGATCTGCGTAGAGAAGTTTCGCAACCTTAATTTTTCGCTTTATCAATATATCTAGTTGTTACTATTTCACCAAAGATTGCAGTGTAAACATGCCATTGACACTTGAAATTGAGAATTTTTATTGTGCAGCACCTTCAAATTCTTCCTACAAATACATGGACAAGTCCAACAAAAAGAAAGAAGGTCCGGCATTACTTCCATATTTTATTTTCTTGTGACATATAGAAAAACACTTCCATCAAAAAGGCATACAGAGAAACACATCAGACACAACTAGGAGACATACAACAGCACACATGATCGACGATAGGAGATGCTACTACTGATTTACTGCTAGTTCCTCGTGGGAACTGGGCTCATCATGGTATGACAGGAGCATATGGACTACAGAATCCATCGTCGGTCTTTTGTTTCTGTCTTCTTCCAAGCATGAGACTGCGATCTCCACTATCTCCTCTGCTTGCTTGCAATTGAACTGCCCATTTAATCTAGAATCCACAATCTCTACGACCCATGATTCCTCTCCACTCTCCAGTTTCCCCTTCAACATCCTGACTAAACTTTTCAGCGTTCCTTCAACATCGTCTTCCTCATCAACCATCAAGTTTGAAACCCTGCTTCCCACGACCATCTCCAGAAGTACGACTCCATAGCTATAGACATCAACCTTTGCGGTGATTGGAAGATTTGTCGTCCATTCAGGAGCCATGTATCCCCTGGTTCCACGAGTCCGTGAAATGTCCGAACCAACTGCACCTCTCTTTGACAGTTTTGCCAATCCAAAGTCTGCAATCTTAGGCTCAAATTCACCGTCCAGGAGGATGTTTTCAGGCTTCACATCACAGTGGATGACCCACTCAAGGCATTCATGATGAAGGTATGCTAATCCTTGCGCGACCCCTACTGCGATCTTGAACCTCTCGCTCCATCTCAAAACACTTGCTGTGCCATGTTCGCCGAAGATGTGCTTGTCCAAAGAACCATTCGCCACATACTCGGTCACTAGTAGATTGTGCGCACCTTCTGAGCAGAAACCCCATATTCTCACAAGGTTCTTGTGATAAATTCTCCCTCTTAGACTCAGTTCAGCGCCGAGCGCTCCTTGGATCGCATCACCCAACTTCTTCACCGCCACCACCCTCTTATCATCCAATATTCCCTTGTACACAACACCTACGCCTCCCCTTCCAATCTCATCCATGAATTTTCCGGTCGCCCTTTTGAGCTCTTCATATGTGAACTGCCTGAATTGACTGGATATCAACCTGTACCCTTCTTCCAGGGATGTTGGCTTCCGTTCCCTTTTGAAAATAAACCACCATCCTGAGACAACGAACAGGATTTCGATGGCACCGAACGCTGATATGAAACCATATAAATACGCCCATCTCGTCTTCCCGCTGCTGCTCGTGTACATATTTGAAGAACCTAGTGTAGCTTCAGAGTGCGTATCATTACAATTGGGCTCTTGCATTTGAAGAGCAGAGGACCCCGATATTGATATACTTGCAGGCATCCTCAAGTACGTGATGCCTGGGGTGTCTGGAGAAGCTCTCCCGTTAAAGAGAATGCTTTTAGGATAGCACTTACCAGGACCAGACACATAATGTATTCCTTCACAAGAACAATCCTCTTCACATGTCTTCTTGCAAGCCTCCAAGGAAGTGGACTCGGAGTAATTGAGATCGTAACCCCAGAAATCCGTTTGGGGTAGCTCTAGAAATGAGGTGGTGTTGCAGCTCTTGTTGAACTTTGGCTTGCAACCTTTACGCCAGTCGCTTGGATCGCTCATCTCGTAATGAGAAGGGCACGAGCAAACCTCCTTGGATGGCGTACAAGTGCAGATTCCGTTCCTGCCACACAGCCCATGTATCCGGCAGGGCTGCGGAAGGGCTTCCCAGGTAACTAACCACGTTCCTATCGATACATGCAGGCTATAAAGCCTAAGATTGCCATCGTAGTCCAGAGTTAGCCTTCTTAAGATTCTAGCTGGAGCCATGTCGGAAGCATTGAATGCCAGCTTGTCGCTCGAAACGAACTTTCCTATCTCATCCAGTACTGCATGTCTGCTGCTGTTGTATTTCGTCCTGTCGTTTCCAAACACATCATCATCAGGATTGGGCCAGTAGATGCTAGAAATCTCAGGTCCATCATATATGAGCCTGAGGACGTTATCGTTGTCGAAATACAAGCCATAGTAGCCTGAGGAGAGTGATCCTGGAGCGGCCGCAGATACTACTCGTATGGTTTTAGTAATCGGTTGCTTAGGAAGAAGAGTGTCCGTAGGAGAATCAAAGCTTTGCCATAGAATTTTACCGCTGGGGTCCTTCACGACAAGATTACCGGTGTCCAATAATTGCACTAGATCTGCTTGCGTCGAGCTTGTCTTGGTGCTCCACACAACCGTGCCATTGGTGTCTGCTAGAATCATGCCTCCATCCTTGCCGAAGCTAATTTTTGATCCATGACCGTTTACCGGACGATCCCGGTTTGCGGTCCATGCGACTGTCTTGTTGACTGAGTCGGAGAACCAGATCGACAAGGCATAGGCATTAGAGCCGACGTTGTAGAAGCCGCATGCGAAAGACCTGCTCGGAGAGATGAGGATATCTGAGGCATCCTCTACGGAGAGAGAAGACCCTCTTGAAAGAGAGCTCCGTTCTGCTCGTGATGCAGAGGGATAGAGTAGGAGGAAGAGGAGAAGAGGGATGAGGATGTTTGTAAGAGGAAATGGATGCTTCATGCTCTCCTGCTGAATTGGTACGAGAAGAGAATCTCTTCCGTTGCGCTGCTTGTTAAACTGGATGAACCAAGGAACGAATCGTCTTCCTTCAATCAGTCCAAAACTCGCCTTCCTGTTTTTCTTTGGTTTATCACCGTCTAGTTTTCTAAATGGATTGCTGAAATGGACGGATCAACAACCTAAGCGTGCTTCTCAAGTCCGCCGCACGTGTCCAAACTCGTTTACTTGACCGAGAAAATCAGGCACGGGCTACCGAATTGTGTCCCGCCACAAATAGCCTAATAGATTAAAACTTATCCCCTCTGATCACCTTATTTGCTGAATTATATGAGTTTTGGGGATGTAATAGTTTAATAGATTCAAATATTAGACTATTAGATTATAACTAAAAAATAGAGCATTAAATTAGACTATTTTTTGATCATCTTAGTAATATACATTAATGATCAATAAATTTTAAAAATTATACATCAATTTATTTAAAAATATATATTAATATATTAAATAATTATTTTATTTTATATATATATATATATATATATATATATATATATATATATATATATATATATATATTATTTAATTATATATTATATATTAGTGATCATCATATTTTAGGTATCTTGATAAAAAAAATATTTGCAAGATGAGAAAAGAACTTGAAAATACGAAGAAAGGCTTCAAAGGAAGAACAGCCAAATAGCATTTCTTTATATGTGTAATTTTTTTTTATTTTTAAAAATTACAGGGCTAACAAACTTGGTTGATAGGAGCCGTGTTTTAATTTAATTTTTGAATTTTTTTTTTTAAGATGGGTGCCGGAGGAAACGTGGTAAAATAGGAGTACTCTTCTAAACATATAGAGCGAATCTCTAGGAAGCAAGATGATTCAAAAATATAATTTTAATAAATAATTATCATAATAAATATTTATGTCATTAATGCCTTTGAAAGCGATAAGATAGTGAACGACGAATTAATTTTCATCTAGGCTTGCAACTTGCAGGCCAAAGGACAGCCATGTCAATTAATGGTCTCAGCTTGGTAGCCTAACGCACGGGAAACCATTACATGGAATAGGATGCACGCAAACCTATAAAAAGTAAACAAGTCAGCCATTTCTTGTTTCATTAAATGCTAGTTAATCATTCTTCATTAAATGATAACCATCGCTAATCATAGTTTAGTAGAATAAAAATTATATGAAACTGGTATTATAAAATATCATGTGCAATGAATTTTATAGTTTATCATATTTTTTTAATACTAATATTAAAAAATATATATGAAAGTCAAACTTTTTCTACTAATGAAATTATTCTGACTTTTTCTATTAATGAAATTATTCATCTCATAATTAAAAAAATAATATTTTTTCTTCCTTATTTTTAGTATATATATTTTCATAATACATACTATATGACTGTATAATATATACTAAATTAATTAATTATTAAATAAATTAATATATCCATATAGATAAATTGATACATGCTATAAGCTTTTCTGACATACATCCAGCAACGACATAATACATACCTCTGAATAAATTGATATATAGTTTTTCGAAATTAGTATTCATCAGTACATAGTATATGATTAGTTGATGTAAATTAAGCAAAATATTTATTCGATGTTCTAATACACATCTCTAAATAAAGTGATGCATAGTTTTCAAAATATAGCACTCATCACGGCACCTCCACTTAACTAACTTTGGAGGTCAATTAAGGCCATACATAGTCCCAATTTCTTGATCACCAAATTTTTGATAGTACTGATCATGTAGAGGGTATCTGACCTTCTGCCTTGTATTATCACCGTAGTATCTTTGGTGATCTTACAAGAGCTATTAATAAAAGTTATAGCATATCTGTCAGCATCTAGCTGTCCAACTGAGATCATATTTCTCTTTAAACCTGAGACATATCTGATATTCTTGAGCTTCTATACTGATTGATTCGGCATCTTTATGTGTACATCATCTTTTTCCATAATATCCATCGGTTCACCATCATCGAGATAAACTTTTCCAAAATTTTTGATAGTATAATTTATCATATATTTTTTGTGAGGTAAAGTGAAAAAAAACTCTAGAGTCCAAGATCCAAGATTCCATCGGACTGTCCACATTGAGAACTAGGGTATCAGCTATTATCGTTATTGCTGCATTGATGGATCCCTTGTTCTAACATTTGTTTTCCTTTCTTGTCCAGCAGTTTTTTCTCATGTGCTCTTTTTTGCTGCAATGCCAACAGCCATCATCTTTCGATCTTGATTGGCTCTTCTATTTGAACTGTGTAGTTCTTCCTCTATCTTTTTGAGTAACCAAGATAGAATCAGAGTTTTTTTTGAATTCTCTCCTCCCGATATCTTTACTGAAAATTAGATTTTGGATCTCTTCAAATTTTAGCTTGCTTGTCATAGTAGTTATGGTAGCATCCCAACTCTCGGGCAAAGAAGACAATAAAATTAAAGCAGAAATTTCATCCTCAAAACTAATATCAATAGGGCTTAATAGATTTGTAATCAAATTAAATTCGTTAATGTGATCAGCAACAGATGCACCTTCGAGCATCTTCAAATTAAATAGATAATACATAAAATATTTATTAGAGATTGAAGGCTTTTCGTATATGTTGGTCAGAGCCTTCGTCAAATCAGCTATTATCTTTTTCTTTAGGATATTGAATGTGACGTTCCTAGCCAACGTCAGTCTTATAACTTACAAAGCAAGGTGGTCTAGCAATTCCTAATCTGTTTGTGACATGTCTTCAAGCTTCTTTTCTTTAAAAGATAAATGAAGCCTCTTCTGATTATATAATCCACGATCTGTATCTTTCAGAACCTGAAGTCTTTTCCATCAAACTTGTTGATCTTGATCTTTTCTTCATCTCCTACCATTGCTCCCATTTTTTTCTTTCAAATCTTGTACTACTCTGATACCAGTTATTAGGATCGATTGGATAGAATATTATAGAATGACACACAGTGGATATTATAATTACAGAAAAAAATATAAATATAAAATATAAAAAATTTACGTGGCTCGGAGTTTCTTACTTCTGATAGTATATAGTGCAGGATTTCTAGCTCTATTTTCAAAAATATTTTTAGAAAAATTATTATGCAATAGAAATAAAATTTAATCTAATTAATTTTAGAGCTACTGATCATATCAAAAAATCCTACACTGAGGATTGAATGTGACATATATATGTAATTAAAATTTGAAAACCAAAATTACTACCAGTAAAACTATTTTACTACTACTACATATTCAGAATACGATACCTAAGTGGATAGCTGAACACTGCTATCTGATCAATATCAAAAAGGTCCACTCATCACGATATAGTCACATAAAATCTTTAGCCTTTGTGGATCATCCACATGATGCCACTGGTCCCGATCAGCTCCTTCCGAGTGCTAGATCGATGTCCAAAAGCTTCGATGACTGATATTGACTGAACGGCTTCGATCTTCTTTCATAGGCTCTTTGGACACTCTAGATCACCAGTGGAGATAGAGGAGAGGTAGAGGAGGTTCTCCTGAAAGTTATGTGAGCTCACGACACTCGTAGCTCACTAACTCAATTCTCGAACCCTAGATCAAAATCCTAGGGCATGCACTCAGAAAAACCCTGTGCCACACTCCTTTGGATCTTTCCTCTCAATGTTTTAATTTTTCTCTCACACAGATAAGGGGGAATGCATGGAATGGTTTATTACTTAGAAGTTGTGCATGCCTTTGAGAAGAGCGCAATTTATTTTGTGCAAGACCAAGTCCAAGCCATGTGGAGGGATAAGTTGGTTGTTTGTTTGAATTCAAATCTAATTTGACTTCAAACGCCAACCAATCTATTCCTATCCACTATGGGTGAGAGAAACCTGGGTGCACGCTCCTCTATGCATGAAGAAACATCATGAGAAATATTTTTCTCGTAGAAACAAGTGGGTGCAAGTTTGAATATGGTGTAAGGGAGAGATAAGATAAGGTAAGGTAGTTGCATATACAAATACTTGAATCCCATTCAAATTTGAATGACCGACCAACCTAGTTTATCCATTGGGGCATGGAGAAGGATGGGCGCAAGCCCTCTTGTGCATGAAGAATGTTTCATGAGAAATATTTTCTCATAGAAAATTCAAATGGGCATAGGTAAGGTGAGATGGCAGGTAGACTAGTCAAACTAGTCTAAATTAAAATTTATCCAATTGAACCCATTCCAATCCAAATTGGTTAGGCCCAATTAGATAAGATTAAACCAAATCTATTTAGGCTTAGTTAAGTTTAATTAAATTTTAATTAAATTAAAAATTGATCAAGTCCAACCTCTGATCAAATCAGGAAAGAAATCTCCTCGGCGATTAGATCATCTCATAACTTAATCGAATCAAATCCAACTGAATCCAATTCAATTAGACTTGATCCAAAATTCATTACTCAATCAAATTAAATTAATTAGTAATTAAATTATTAATTAAATCTTTCATAAATATAGAGTTTAAATTTAGTAAGTATCCAGGCAACAAAGTCTCATCGATATAAAACTCTTGATTGAAGAGTCCCAAACCAGTAGGACTCTTGATCATAGTATCCCAAATAAGTGAAACTCATAATCACAAAGTCTCAGATAAGAAGAACTCAAAGTTTCAATGTAGTAGGACTCTTGATCGAAGAGTTTCAGTCCAGTGAGACTCTTAACCATAGAGTCCCAATCTAATGGGACTCTTCATGAGCCATCAGATCACGTAGGAATCTCTAATATGTGTGACCTTGCAAGTTTGATCCTAAGCTGATAGCATAGAAATTAATTTTTATACTAATCAAAGTAACCATCTAGCAATGGTACCTGATGTTCGGATAGGTCGAATAGTCACAATCGTAATATTTAGAACCTACGCGAATATGGTTATCACATAATTCATCCCTTTGACCAATGTATTTAGAATAGCTCAGAGTTAAACTACCAACTCTAAAAAAATTATTCATATCATGTCTTAATGCAATCAATCCTATGACTCCTCACTAGGACTATCCTAGCCAAGGCTTTGCTAAATTAAAATATAATTGAACTTAGCTTCTAAACTAGAGTGGTCAATTTCATCTTGATTCATACACCGACTTCTTAAGTACTTGACGATGTCCAGAAATCTTCCATCACTAAATTAGAAATTTAGGTAGTCTGGCACCAAAGCATAATGAGTTGCTTGAAAATTATCGTGGTGATCTCAAGTCGGAGGACACTTATATCCATATTCCATCGGAGCAAATCTTGACAGTAGAAAAACTCTAGAGTTGATCGCATTCAGTGCAGATATATCCCTACATCTTACCTACATAACATACCAATATCTCCATACTCCTTGGTTAAGAGGACAATCAATCCATGTGACATACAATGATCTACACTTAATAAACATTATTGTCCTTAGTAACATTATATCATTTGATCTTGAATAGGTTTGAAGACTAAACGATAAATCCTTCTTTGTCAATTCTAAATAGTCGTAAGGACTTTACCACAACACAAGAGTTCATCAAAAGATGGAAAGAATTTATGATGAAAATGCCAGAATAATATTTATTTATTAATAATTCATACATAAATATAAAAATAGCTTAACTATCAACAGATTGATGATTGGCTTTGGGACACTATTCCTAATAATCTTTTGAAGAAAAACTAAGTTTTCCACCACGAGATCAATCTGATCTAATCAAATCTATAGCAAAATGTTTTACAAAAATTTCAACAAAATCTGATTAGATCTGAGAGATCTCAAATCTAATTCTAATAATCTAATATTAAAAATAAAAATTAAAATTAAAACTATAATAATAATTATTACCTATTTAGGGTAACTGTTATCCTGATGATGATCTATCGTAACTTAGAATTTTGGATCTAGCCATGCAAGTACCTGACCTCTATCAGAGTCCACTCGAACTTGTTCTGGATGTGCTTTTTCTTCTAAATTTGATCTTCAAAAATTAGATTTGGAGTCCTTTCATAGATCCTTTAAAATAATTTTGAAGTCGACACGTTTGTCTCACAAACTAGGCTACTCTTCTTTGGGCATGGAGAAAAGGGAGTGGACCAGAGAGAGGGTGGCATGGAAGAGGAAAGAGAGTAGCAGCCTTATGGTATGGGAAGTGGGTGCACATAAAACCTAAGGCACAGTAGGGTTTAAATAGATCTTTTTGCGTCATGCAGTGCTACACAACATTAACCAATCATATTGGTTGATTTAATCAGATCTTAATCTGATTAGCCATGCTTACACACCCGATCCAATCAGGTTAGACATCCAAAAACTCCTCCTAGTGTTGAAAATATGTTCCAAAGCCAATCATCAGCCTGTTAATGGTTGTGCTACTTATTATACTTGTATATAAATTATTAAATAATAAAAATTATTTTAATATTTTTCATCATAAATTTTATTATCTTTTAATAAATTCCTGTATTGTAATAAAATTCTTAGGACTATCTAGATTTGACAAAGAAGGATTTGTCATTTAGTTCTTAAATTATTCACGATCAAAAGATACGTTGTTACTTAGGATGATAACATTTATCGAGTATAGATCATTATATACTATATAAGTTGGTTGTCCTCATAATTAAGAAGTATTGAGATATTGATTGTTGGATTTGGTGTATAGGCCACGAAGCACGGATTTCAAAGCAAAAACATGAAATCAAATAAACTAAATTCAAAATCAAGGACCATCTTATTAGCAATTAAATCATATAACATGCATTTATAATATAAAAGAAAGTATTAGAACATACCTCTTATCGCTAAATCCTAAATTGACCCTGATCGTCGATAGTAGTCCGTCAGGATTTTCACCAGATGCCCACATGTTCATCCTCCAACGTTGATCCACACAGAGACTTGACCAAGATACCAACACCTCTAATTTATATAATTAAAATTCTTATAATAAGAACTTTAATTAAATGGACAAGACCTTCTTAAGCCTTTATGTCACCTTCCTTGCCTTTCCTTATCTATCTTTCTTTTTCTTTTGTCTTCTTAATTTTCCTTCCTAATCTCTTAATCTTAAGATGACTTCTTATCCTTATAATGACAAGGTCTAGACAAGAGAAAGAAAGAAAGAAAATTGGACAAAAAGAAACTCTTGTAACAAAGAAAAGATAATTTTCACTCACCCGGACTCTTGGTGTGCACCCTTATTTATAATGTATGTAGGGGTGCCAACAAAAAATCTCATGCCCTTTCCTCATCAAATTCTCATACCCCATCAGCCAATCTCATGCCTCATCAGTAAAAATGAGATATAGACTTAGTCCAAGAGGTGCCTTAAAGCAGAAGGACTCTTGGATTAATTCTACGTAAGTTTTTACGAAGAGTTGCAATGCTTCATCTTTGGCACCACCCTTTTCATCCATTAGATCATGAAACAAAACCATCCAATGGCTCTAAAAAGGGATGCCCATTCAGCAAGAAGGCATGGAGATAAACATTGAATAATCAAAGTCCCAAGAGACTTTGACTTGGTCCAAGAGACGTCAAGGAGGAGTAGGGCGGCATGGAGTCTTAGGGCGGCAAGGGGGCTTGGGCGACAAAAACATCCTAGGGCTGAAAAATTTAAAAAAAAAAAAAAGTATTTCATCTATAGGAGGACTCTTCTATCACCCCATATCTAGATGTCCATGCCAATTGAAAAATATTTACATGACATAACATATGAAAAAAGTCAAAGAATGTAGGCGCCAACTTAATTCTCATGCGCCAAAGAATCCTTTGCACATGAAAGACTTCCCACGCGCAAGAGAGAGACTCTCTAGCATGTGGGATGTAGGTATGTGGTGCCCAATCTAAAGCCCAATCAATCTAGGTTAATCCAACTTCAAGATCCAAATCCTATTTGGCTCAAATCGGATCTAAATTAGCCCAAATCGGAAAGCCGATTCGAATCCAATTCGAATCCAGGTGCTAGGATTTGCTATATGTGCTAGCATATTCATCTTGCAAACATGGTCTAATCTAATTAGACCCTTAATCAATTCTCTTTGTGTGTGACCCATTGGGTTCCACATCTAACCAGCAGTGAGTCTAGGGTGTGATTTGACCTAATCTGGTTAGAACTCAACCAAACCGATTTAGGTCAAAACTAGCCAACCCAATTTGACTTAATTTAGAATACTTTCTAATTTAATGATCAAATTAAAATTTTAATTTGATCAAACCCACAAGACATGATTGACGTCTAGCAACGTATCATGACTATCCAAAAGATGTGAAATTTTGATAGAAATACCAAAAATATCCTTCAATGAAAATTACCATGCAACTAGATCCTTCGATCTTCCTGCATCCTGAATATGACTCTAGGGTATGGAAATATGTCAATCCCAATATCATATTCATTTCTCTTTCAATCTTATGATGATGATTCATTTAATAAAATATTAGAAACCATTTCTAATTTTCATCATGCTTTGATCAAAGTCTTCCTGAATCATCATTTGTTTGAAGCAGGTAGGATGCTATTTCCTCTTACCAGGAGAGATCGATTCCATGTTAACCTACTCACAACCTTCATATATATAATCTACCATATCCAGATCATCCCATACATAACTGAGTCATGAATGAGTATGAACCAAAATATGGATTTATATATATAAGATTCTATGGTAGTTTCAGGTCAAAGGATTACATGCACAAATTTCCACTATGAGAACCATCTATTGACATGTAGATAAGACTCCATTAGATATTCTCAATTTGGATCAATTCAGTGAACTCATTCTCTAATGAGCACCCACATTCTTGTATTAGTGTCATACACAAGTTATTGTGAGATCAATCACCCTCTCAATCGAGCATACAAAGAATGTGCTAGTCTTACCGAAAAATATTGATCCCTAACTCAATGTCCCATCGACTAGGAATATTTAAATTAGAGTTTTAAGATTTTAGGTCTCACTGGTATGATCTCATCATAATCCTAAAATCATAGCCCTAATTTATAGAGTTCATCATAATCTTAAATAAATAATAAGACACTGCATATGATGAAATAAATGCCTTTATTTATTAAAAATGTCATTACATGAGTCTGGAAGACAAAGAACATCCAAAAAAAAATAAATTGACTTGAGGGCATATTCCTTTCAATCTTTCACTTGCACTAAAGCCAATCGCCCTTATATTTTAATCCCATACAATCAAGGTGGCGATCAAATAGTTGCAGTGGTAAAGCCTTAGTGAATGGGTCTGCTATGTTGTTCTTTGTGTCCACTCGTTCTATGACTACATCTTGTCTTTCAATAATTTCTCGAACGAGATGGAAGCATCTCAGAATATGTTTGGATTTATGATGAGACCTTGGTTCCTTTGCTTGAGCTATAGCTCCAATATTATCACAGTAAAGTGGTACTGGATTCTCAATTTCAGGAATAACACCTAATTCAGTGATGAACTTCTTCATCCAGACAGCTTTCTTGGCGGCTTCACTTATAGCTATGTATTCTGCTTCAGTGGTTGAGTCAGCTACAGTTGGCTGCTTAGTACTCTTCCAACTTACTGCTCCACCGTTCAGAGTAAAGACATACCCTAAAATGGATTTGCTATCATCTGGGTCTGATTGAAAACTAGAGTCAGAATATGCTTCTAATTTAAGATCAGAACCACCATATACTAAGAAAAATATCTTTAGTCCTTCTTAAGTACTTAAGAATATTTTTCATAGCTTTCCAATGATCCTCTCCTAGATCAGCTTGAAATCTACTTGCAATGCCTAAAGCATAAGCAACATCAGGCCTTGTACATAACATGGCATACATTATTGATCCAACAGCCGAAGCATAAGGAATAGAACTCATTCTATTTCTCTCTTCAGGTGTCTTTGGAGACATCTTTTTAGAGAGATGTATGCCTTGACTCATGGGTAAATAACCTCTTTTACTCCCATCCATACTGAATCTTTTCAGTATTAAGTCAATGTACCTTGATTGGGACAAGCCTAGCATCCTCTTAGATCTATCTCTATAGATCTTTATTCCTAGTATATAGGATGCTTCTTCCAAATCTTTCATGGAAAACTTATTTGATAGCCATAATTTGACTGATTGTAACATTGGGATATCATTCCCAATGAGGAGTATGTCATCTACATACAAAACTCAAAATACTATTTTTCTCCCACTAGTTTTCTTGTACACACATGGTTCATCTACATTCTTGATAAAACCAAACTCTTTTATTATTTCATCAAAATGGATGTTCCAACTCCTTGATGCTTGCTTTAATCCATAAATGCATCTCTTAAGTTTGCATACCTGATTTGGTCTCTCATTTGACTTAAATCCTTCTGGCTGTGACATATAGACTTGCTCCTCAAGGAAACCATTAAGGAAGGCAGTCTTTACATCTATTTGTCATATTTCATAGTCATGGTATGCTGCTATAGCAAGCATAATCCAAATAGATTTGAGCATGATAATAGGTGAAAATGTTTCATCATAATCAATCCCCTGTTTTTGCCTAAAACCCTTAGCCACCAATCTAGCCTTATAGATTTCAATTTGACTATCAGCTCCAATCTTTTTCTTAAAAATCCATTTGCATCCAATAGGGTTTATATCCTCTGGTGCATCCACCAAAGTCCATACTTTGTTGGTGTGCATGGATTCCATTTCGGATTGCATGGCAGCCAGCCATTTGTAAGAGTCCTTATTTTTGACTGCTTCTGCATAGATTAGAGGTTCATCATTTTCAATAACTTGGGCTTCATTGTTCTCAATAATGAAACCATACCTCATAGATGTATTTCATACCCTTTTAGACCTTCAGATAGGAGTTATGTGTTCTGGTTCTTTTATATGATTATCTAGTTGAAAATTTTCTATTTGTTTTTTTTGAACTTCATTAAGTTCAATATTTCTGCCACTGCCCTTTTCTAGGATAAATTCTTTTTCCATAAAAATGACATGCCTACTTACAAATACCTTTTGTTCAGTAGGATGGTAGAATATATATCCTATACTATTTCTAGGATATCCTATAAATAGACATCTGTCTGATCTAGCATCAAGTTTATGTCCAAAATTTCTTTTGACATAAGCTGGACAACCCCATATCTTAAGATACTTAAGATTAGGTTTCTTACTTCTCCATATGTCATATGGAGTACTAGATACAGATTTAGAAGGAACTCTATTCAAGATGTAAATTATAGTCTCCAGAGCATGACCCCAGAAGGAAATAGGTAAATCAGTGAAGCACATCATGGACCGTACCATATCTAATAAGGTATGATTTTTTTTTTAGCTACACCATTTAATTATGGTGTATAAGAAGGTGTCCATTTAGAGAGAATCCCTTTAAATTTAAGATAGTCTAGAAACTCACTAGATAAGTATTCTCCTTCCTCGATCAGATCGAAGGATTTTTATACATTGTCCAGTTTATTTTTCGACCATACTTTGATACTCTTTAAATTTATCAAAGGCTTCTAATTTATGTTTCATAAGATACACATATCCAAACCTAGATAAATCATCAGTGAATGTAATAAAATAAGAGTATCCTCCTCTGGCTTGAGTTGTCATAGGACCACATACATCCATATGTACAAGTTCCTAATAACTCATTTGTCCTTTCTCTATGTCCACTAAATGGAATCTTGGTCATTTTACCCATGAGGCATGATTCACAAGTTTCCAATGATTCATAATCAAAAGGATCAAAGAACTTTTCTTTGTATAACTTGTTAATCCTAGCCTCACTAATATGACCTAATCGACAATGCCAAAGTAAAGTATTATTTATGTCATCTCTCTTACGTTTTCTATTTTCATCAATATGAAATATATTATCATCCAAACATAGAGTCAACAAACCATTGCTAAATATGCCAAAATAAATAATTTTCATTAGAATATTTGATCGAGCAACCTTCGCTCGTTACATTAAGACTATAACCTTATTTTAATAACAAGGATATAGATATAATATTTCTAATGATCTTAGGCATATAATAATAATTTGTAAGCTCTAAGATCTTTCCATAAGGTAACTTCAATATATTTGTCCCTACAGCTTCTGCTTGGATAGACTCTCCTCCAGCGCCATAGAGCTTGAAGTCACCTTTCTTCAAACTCTTAATTTTCTGCAGCCCCTGCAAAGATTTGCAGATATGAAAACCACAGTCGGTATCTAATACCCAAGAATTTGAAATGAAAGAATTTAATGATAATATAGTATGTATCTCATACATACCTTTTGGTGCATTATTTGCACCAGACTTCATGGTTGCAAGGTAAGCCTTGCAATTCCTCTTCCAATGACCTATTTTGCCATGCAGTGAAAATAGGTCATTTGTCCGAAGACCTTCTTTCCCTTTTTCTTCTTATTTATACCACTTTTAGGATTTAACCTTCTCTTTGAACCCTTTTTGCCTGCCTTCTTCTTGGAGATCCCTTCCATAAGAAGAAGAAGAGCCTTATCTTTCTTGATATGGCTTTCTGCTATCTTGAGCATATTTAACAGCTCAGGTAATGAAGAATTCAGTTTGTTCATGTGATAGTTCATGACAAACTAAGAAAAAATGATTCTAGGGAGTGATTGCAGGATCAAATCCTGACTTAACTCTCCATCCATTACAAAACCTAATTGACTTAATCGAAGTGATTAGGTCAATTACCATCAAAACATGATTTTGTACGGATGTTCCTTCTATCATTCTTGCATAAAATAATTGCTTAGATATCTCATATCTAGTAGTCCTACTATGCTCTCCATAAAGCTCTTTTAGATTGAGCAATATGGATTGAGTGTCCATGCTATCATGCTGCCTCTATAATTCATTATTCATAGAGGCAAGTATGATGCATTTGACAGTAAGAAAATCATTTTGCCACATCTTGTATGTGGACTTATCTTCATCTGTGGCATCATTTTCTAATGGCTTAGGATCAGGGGCATCAAGAATATAAGAGAGTTTTTCTTGACTGAGTACTATTTTTAGGTTTCTCAATCAGTCAACATAATTTTGACCAGTCAATTTATTTGAATCCAAAATTGAACGTAATGAAAGTGAAGAAGCCATTTAATCTACATAATAAAGAACAATATATAAGCAAACAATTCATGATGATAAAACATAATTAAATTAGGACTTTAATTTAATTATGTCTCCCACTAAAAATCATAACCCTCTTATTGATTTTCTTAGTGAGAATAAGATCCTAATTCCTTATAAAAAGTCTTGTGGTTGCACAACAAACTTGTTATAAGTTCAAAGATAGGAAACTCTTTCCAATTGCATTTTATGCAACTCTCAAAAAACTTTTGCCTCTAAAACATTAATAGCCTTATGTTAGCACAACAAACTTTAATATTTTAGTTTAAGTAGAATCCTTCATTTCTATACAGTCAAAATGAAATATAACTACTTTTGTGGTTACACAACAAAGTAGTATATTCAAAATGCTGTAAGCATCTCAATGCACTAGATTAATATTACATCTTTTTCCATGATAGATCTTATGGTTATACAACAGAACTAATATAGTTCTGGACATAATAAGAAAATAGTATGAAGGAAGGCCTTAATGTAGTGAATATAATATTAAGCATTTCAATCTAAAATTAAATTAATCAAATCGATCAGGTAAATGGGAGAGAAATGGGAGTCCCCCCATTGCTTTCCTTAGACACTAATAA